>OX393584.1:24783186-25007750 GCA_947652605.1 Elmis aenea
TTCAGCCTGGGCATGTGCAATTTCTACCGTCAACAACAAATTTGGAGATTTTGCCTGGAAGAAGAGTGGTGCAGTCACCTCTGACCACTAGGAATCAGAATGCTGAAACTGCAGGTCCCATGAAAAACTACTATTCCCAGTTTTCAGAAAATGTACCATCCCCTGCTACTTCCATAACGTCTTCAGCTACTGTATCCGATAACAGTGAATTTTTTGACATGTCAAATCAAAATATTTAGTTTGTGTTTTATATTATTCTTTCTTATGGAACGGACTGACGGCTAGGGTCATACGCCGTCATTTTTGTTGTAATAAAAATTAAGTTTTTGCGTTTTTTACCTTCATTTATTAAAACCTTTTAATGTTATTGTTTAAATAAATCGTGTGTACGTACCTTAATGTTACTGAAAGACGTTCTTCTGGCGGTATACATTTTCTCCATTTAGTGTCCTGATAAGTTATTTTGGGTCCTATTATTTGTAACAATTCGTCGAAACTTTTAATGCTCATTCTATAATAACTAAAAAATTTTTGAGGATGATCCCTCAAATCACTGTAAATTTTATAGAACTGTCCTATTAGCAATCTTTTACTTAACATTGGATGTACCCAATGTTGCTTTTTACGTAGTTTTCTAAATCTTCGGCGAAACAAAGCAATCACACAAGCGGTTTCTATGAAATCCATCTTGATTCTAATGTGTTGTTGCGTTTTAAAAGTCGCAAGTGCGCGATCCATACAAATATCTTGCGACTACGATTTTATAGTCGCGGCGACAGAAAATCGCATGTGCGCGCCTAGCCTTATACTTAAAATGGACCGTTGGGCCATGTTTGTTGCAAAAATAACCTTGATAACTTACCGTTAGAACATTCAATAACAATATCTGTGGAGTCGCCAGAAATATTCAACAGCGCGGGTATAATTAATGGTTATGTTTCTTGATAGTGAAGTTACGTATCAAATTCAAACTACGTCAGAAAACTTCTTAACGTAGGAACATTGTTTAATAATATTGACCACAGATAGAGTTAAAGCAAGCGTAGAAATAGAGGTAACCCATATTAGGAGCTGAATTAGGCGACTTTTCTCTATTCATCATAATTTGCGTAAAATTATAATATTTGTATAATTTTGTGTTATCTGTCACACTTAACAATATTTTTGTGTTCGAACCTTTTTTTTGTGTTATAGCTTAGTGTGTTGCAGTTCTTTTCAGAAAATTGGTAAAACTGGTTACCTTTAATCGAGAAAGCTTGAATTCTAGAGAAATGTCGAAAAGCTTCTCAAAACTTTCTAAAATACATTTTGTAATTTGGAGTTATTATTATACTGTACAAATCATTATCGTCTTACAAACATTTTTTTATTTATCTGACTATTTAATCGGTACACAAAGTCGAAAATGCATTTAAAATTTAAATGTACTATTAGCTTTTTTTCAAGTCACGCAAACTTGATGTAAATACTGCTGACTTGTTATCCATTTGTAGCCCTGTGATCTGGCTGCGATAATGATTAGTTGACCCAAATACCAAACTTGGAATTTTTTTACTACCAATATCGATGAACAGTCGGTCGCGAATATGTGTTCATTATCTGTAAAAATAATGTGACGTGCTAGTCAACTTGCATAGTATGAAAAACATAAACGAACAGGAATCGATAGCTGGATATTTAAACAGCAAGCTATGCAAACGATGTATCATTTGTTGATTTGACTGACAGTTCGCTAGTAACTGTCAGTCTACCACCAATAATGGATTGAATGTATACCTTGAAACATATTGTAAAAGTCTATAAAATCTTGAATATGCATTTACAAAAGGCTTTTTCGCTTAAGGAATATTTTAATTGCAAATTTTACAACTTTTCTTTCACCAACTCAACTATCAACAGAAAACGTTCTTAAAAATATCTTATTTTAAAGCAAATGTTTTTTAAATCACCATAAATTTTCGTTTGTAACTGTACAATAAAATGATTAATTGGTAAATTTGACTGCTTTTTTTCATTATTTGCTACTGTGCTTGTGTTCAAAAGTATAAATAGAAATGAGCATGATTTTAAATAAACATTTAATCGACTTTTAACGATATTACAACAATTTTTGTCAGCAATCCATTTTTCTCGTTTTACAATTATTGAAAACACAAATATTGATTGTATACACACAATATAGCCTTGTTGGTGTTGAAAATATCTAAATACAGGTAAAATAACACACCAGCTATTTGACATTTCAGTAAGCAACGTAGCATGACCGCTAACATGACCATAAAAGCCCCGTATCGCTTACCTAGGGGTTAAGTTTGTACCAAAAGATTTTTTCCTGATCCACCAGTCTTAAAAGTTTGAAACTTGAAAATACGATACTCGCATGTGTTGTTTGTTTAAAACAAAACACGACGATATTGAAATTTCATAACGTTGAGGTTTCAAAACACATACACACAAATGCATACATATACAATACAGGGTGTACGATTAATCATTAAGAACCTTAGATACTCTGTTACAGAAAAAAAATTATCTAAGTAGTGTGTTTTACGTTTTAGTAAAATTTATACTAAAAATGTATACAGGGTGTCCCAGTTATCGTGAACAGCATGGGATCTTGTAAACGGTAAGAGATACAGAGATGGTTAAGTGAGTCAAAATGATTTATGATTTAAGAGCAATATTCTCATGAAAAAAGCTTCAAAAAGTTGGCAGTTTATGCGCCATTCATAAAAAACAAAACATGACGTTTTCGATTTTTGCTTATAACTTGTTTCATTCTAAACATATTTTTCGACATTATGAGGACACTTTTTTGAGTAGATTTAAAATTTGTTAATACATTTTAAGCATCTTCATTGGTTTTTGTTATTTTAACATCCATATTTTAAACACGGGGATATTTTTTTCTCGTTTCATTGATGTATGAGTTAGGTTTATCTTTAAAAATAAACAGGTTACTACAATATTTTTGTATTTATTAGGTTTAATTAAAGTGACAATTGAAAAACAAAACAAAACATCACATAAACAAACTAACTGTACTTAATTAAACACAAGAAAATTAAAATAAGTTAAGATTATTTTACATTTCACTAACTATACTATTGAATACTATATTACATCATGCGTTCAAAGTGTAACCCACTCTCCATAGGCAATACAAATTTGAGATCTGCACTTTGTAGATAATGTTGTTTTCCTAAGCATATTACTTTTTGTTTGATGAACTGCACTTAAAAAAGCTAATTTTAACTCATCAGTTGTACTCAACTGTCCATTACAGATTGGCTGTTTTAAGAACATTTCATCCAACAAAAAGTAATATGCTTTGGAAGATATTATTATCAACAAAACGCAGATCTCAAGCTTGTATTGCCCGATGGAGAGTGGTCTACACTTTAAACACATGATATAGTTTGGATTTAATAGAAATAGTAACTGAAAAATCGTAAATAATTATTGAAAGTAAAAAATATTGAATCATTTAAGCTTTTTTCGTTTAACTAACGAGGGAGGGTTACGATATGTTGTCGCTAGAATCTGATCAAGACTGTGTTTATTGCATCAAGAACATCAAAACTAGATGTTTTGCAGAGTTATAAGTGCCATTGGCAATTTCCTTCGGTAAAATAGGGGAAGAACTGAAAAGTTGAATAACAAAGGTATTTTTTGCAATCGCGTTGGCTATGAAACCGCCAAAGATAAAATCTAAATTCTTCTATTTACCAATGCGCACATTCTTTGCAAGTAAAATAGTGCAAATTTTTTGAAAAAGTCTGAAACGGTTCCGGAGAAAAATGTTAAACGCCTATGCAAGTCGCATAGATTTAGTTATACAACTTCTCAAATCATAGCGTTTTTGCAGGGGTTTAGTTTAGACGGTTTTCTCCAAAACCGTTTAAGATTTTTTCAAAAACTTTGCACCATTTTACTTGCAAAGGATGCGCGAATTGGTAAATAAAAGAATTTCGATTTTATCTCTGACGGTTTCAAGGACAACGCGATCGCAAAAATTATTTTCATAATTCAACTTTCCAGTGTTTTTTCTATTTTTCCGAAGGAAATGGCTAGTGGCACTGCAAAATATGTAGTTTTGATGTTCTTTGGTGCAATAAATACAGCTTGATCAGATTCTAGCGACAACATATCGTGACCTTCCCTAATAAGTACAACTAATTTATTTATGTAATATTTTGTTTTGTTTTTAAATGGCCACTTTGATTAAACTTAATAAATACAATAATAGTGTAATAACTGACTTATTTTTAAAGATAAACCTAACTAACAACCCATACTTCAATGAAACGGAAAAAAATCTCTTTCTAATGGTGTCATAGCCAACTACAACCAGTATTTAAAATAAGAAAGTTGATGTTAAAATAACAAAAAAAAATGAAGATACCTAAAATTTATTAACAAATTTTATATCTACTCAAAAAAGTGTCCGGATAATTTTGAAATATAGTTCGAGTAAGATTTCAAATAAACAACTTACAAGCAAAAATAGAAAACGTAATTTTTTGTTTTCTATGAGTAGCGCAAAAACTTTCTACTTTTTTGAAGATTTGTTTTCCATAGAATAGTTGCTCTTAATTCATCGCACATTTTGAATCATTTAACCATCTCTGTATCTCTTGCTGTTTACAAGATTCCCATGCTGTTCACGATAACTGGGACATCCTGTATGTCATAGTATACTCAGTTTCTGAAAAATCCTACAAAAAATTAAAACTTTAATTTAAAGTTGTAGGCATTTATAACAGTTTTGTTGTTATGTATAAATACTCGAATTATTTGATGGATCATATACGGTGTGTATATTAATATCATATTAATACTAATTAAACAATAAAAAGTTATTCCTATGATAATGTGAATCTCTAAACTGATTCAGCATTTCTACAGGAAATTCTGCGTGATACAGATAAGTCATTTTTATAACTTATTTATATTTTTTTATTGTTATTCAATTTAAATGAAATTTCGACCTTTCAAAAACAATTGAATACTCCAACAAGAGGGTAAAGTAATTGATTGAGTGTGGTATTTTGTTATTTAATTTTTCTTTTTACCGACTGCGTTGTTTTTGGTGTATTTGCAAGACGTTTTATGGGTGCGAATTTGTAAATTACTGTTTTTAAAAGTTGTTTTAGCTATAAATTTGACCTAACGTGACGTGTTAATTTAAAATCTGATGTAAATTCACCATAGAAACTACAAATCACTGGAATATAACATAAATGTTGTCACTTGCAGTTATATCGGCATCAACATAGTTTTGTCACATATATCTTGAACCAATTACGTTTTGTCGTTAATAGTAGGGTCTTGAATAACGTCGAATTAAATTTTCGCAAAACACGTAAGTATACACGCGAGCGTGACTCGGTTGTTTCGGCGAAATAGATGTATGATAGTTTTTTTGTTTTTACAAGTAAAAAGTTTATTACCATTTGTTTTGATGAAGTCCGACAAATGTTTTGAAATTTGAATTCATTTTTACCTGTATTAGATAAGCTATACATATTCTGCTGATAAAATTTAGTACATGGAATGTTTTTTTATTGCAAATTTTATCGGCAAACTTTAAACACAAATAAGTCAGTTTTTTTTAATGGAACACCCTATATATTTTTAAATTTTCTTTATAATGTAATTGTTCAAAAACTATTAAAGGTCAATTATGTCTATAATTAGTATTTCTCGAGTTATCGCGGTTTTCTTGATAATTTGCGGATATAAACAAAATACAGGATGTGTATAAATTGGCGGAAGCGCTACACGTGGCGATGTTCTTCGTAAAATTCTAAGTCGAAAAGCTTAATACAAAAATGTTGTACCATGCTAACTGTGTCTGCAAGAGGTCCTCAAAGTTTTGACATTCAGTCTTTTAATAAGCGTTATAATTCAATATTTGTTAATGAAAAAGCTACGATTTGGAATATAAATAAATTTTGAATAGTATTTTTTCCTAGATATTGTGTTTTTTCTTCCAAAAATTGGTGTTGAAAATTTGTTAATCACTGATTTGAATGAAAATAATACATAGGCAACATTGTTATTAGCTGTCATCTCTGTTTTTCTCGTAATTATTCCTAGTTTGTGTTAGACGATACCTAAAAGTTTTCAGCTATATTTACGAACTGGAGGCTTTCAGTTCGAACAAAAATTATAAATACCTAAGTAAAAATTGCTGATAGAAAAATGTCCAAACGCAAATCAATGTATGCAATTTTGCCAAATTTTTGTTTCTTTAAATGGCTCCTGAGGCCATAGAAGCATGGTACAACATTCTTGTATTAAGATTTTCGACTTGGAATTTTACGAAGAACATCGTCACGTGTAGCGCTTCCGCCAATTTATACACACCCTGTAGTTAATAACAATAAACTAGTAGGTTTTGGAAATCTCGAAAATTTGTTTTACATGTCAAATGCAACTCTATTTTTATCATTTAACGGTATTTTGCATTGTGTATTTGATTAATTTTAAAAGAAATAGGTACAAATTGTATATATTTTTTTGTTTTATGGAAAAGGGCATGACAATTATTTATTTACGGGAATACTGCGAAAAAGCAACTAAAAATCGTTTATTATATATTTTAATGAATATATGACTAATCGAAGTCATGTTATTGAAAGTGTTCTGTTTGTAGTAGCATTATATAGTTAATATTGATAAGATATTGATCCGTTACGTTATTTTTTGTACACACTGTATTAAAGAAAATCATTTTTTATACCAGAGTCGTTATATTTAACATTTTTGTTGCGTCCCTAACAGATTTAGGTATTATTGTGAAGTACCAGTAGTTTTTTTCTCTTTAAATATGATGTAATAAAATGAATACCCCTGCAGCGATGAGAGTACCTCATTTTATTCTCTTTAGCGACAACGTAATAAAAGGCAAATTTATGTATAATGTAATGTTGAAATTAATATCTGCACCTGGCATATTTTTCAACATTATATTGAAAATATATTAGATCGGTTTGTATTTTAACATCGCCGTTAATTGGCGTAAGCTTTGAGAAATAATTGCCAGGTAATGAAAGCGTTTTTAGTTAAGAGTTCATAAAGTTAATTGAATTACTAATTGTTGGAGCCGAAAAAAAATTCGTTTTTGTGTTGTTTTCCCACAAAGGAGTACAATATTTCGTGTAACACAGGGCGGTAAAATTTTTAACTTTAATTTAAAATAGCAGCAAAACGGTATTATTTTTTTGACACAAAAATATAGCATGTTTAGGTTTTCATAATACAGTAATCCCTTCATTTACGCGGGTGATCGGTTCCACAAAACAATGAAAACGGCGTTATTGGAGCTATGAAAACCATGTTTAAAATAGGGTCCCTATTTTATTTCCGCGGAGGTGGTCCCCTTTCGGGTTCCTGTACTGCGACCTATTGGACTATTGTACCCTCTGGCGATAGATGGCCTGTTAATTTTCTTTAAGGGTGTTTATCTTAACTTTTTTTGGTTGGCTTTTTAGATCCCTAGAACCCCAACAAAAGCTCAAAAGAATATCATTCGTTTAGCTAGTTTGTTCCAAATCTTTGTTATGCTAATTTGTTTGATTGTGGCATGTCTCCTTTGTCCAAGAAAAGTTGTTTTTTTTTCCTCACAGATTTTTCTTATTCTGCACATCCACTGTCTTAAAAGCAAAGTGAAATAAATTGTCGGATGATTTTTGTAACAACTTCTGTACTTTAAAGTTGGTAGTTATAGTTTTGTTTGGTACAATATAATAATAATGATAGTGACAGTGACAGTGACATTGACATTGACAGTGACAGTGACAGTGACATTGACAGTGACAGTGACAGAGGACAGGTGACATTGACAGTGACAGTGGCAGCGGACAGGTGACAGTGACAGGTGACAAATAACAGCTGACAGGTGACAGGTGACAGGTGATAGCTGACAGGTGACAAGTCACAGTGACAGGTGACAGTGATAGGTGACAGTGACAGGTGACAGGTTACAGTGACAGGTGACAGGTGACAGGTGACAGGTGACAGGTGACAGGGGACAGGTGACAGGTGACAGGTGACAGGTGACAGGTGACCTAACCTGACCGGTGACAGGTGACCTAACCTGACCGGTTTTAACCGGTTTTAACCGGTTTTAACCGATTTTGTCACTATTTCAATTTTATTTGTTAAACACAAACGCGAATTTACCTTCTGTGCTGGGGAGACTCCACGAGGCAGTAAAAAATCTCACTTGAAATAAGTGAGCTTCACTTTTCTCCATATAATTACGTGAATATGTATTAACAATTTTATTGTTGATACTTGCAATTTCGTGTAACACAATTAACGGTACAGATATACAATATACACTTGATTGGATATATATTATCAATGTGTATGTTTTATTTGCGTTTAGACATAATAATAGTAAAATTTATTCTTATTTCGAAAAGAGTTAAGGTAAAAGAAGATTTGTTGGAAGATGTGTTGCTAGTAAGATTTAACGGAATGTAAAAATGTATATTGTATGGTATGTACAAACTATAAAGTTAAAGTATATTTCAAGTTAATGTAAGTTTTTTTTTAATATCTTTTTATTTATAACATTTAGTAAATTATCCACTTGAATTCATTCTTTTGTCTTTTTAAATAATTACAGCAGGATCTTATTTAATTCAAATGCATAGATTTTTAGTACTAAAACAAATTTAAAACAGCACTTGCTATATTTTCATAAAGATCGTGTGTCTAATTTAATCTAATCACGTTGTGTTTTTGCAACTTACGGGTGTTAAACTTAATAAAATGGTTAAATGTTAATTTGTTTATTGATTTGGTAAATTTAATATGGCGATGGCTCGCCAGTCTAAAATATGCTGTCCGTGAGCATCAAACCCTATCGTCATCGTTTATATTTTAGTTGTGACGCATATATTGTTATCGTATTTATAGAGGGTTGTGCTGACTAGAAAAAAATTGATTTTTTGACGACAAAAAAAATATTGTAAAACCGGTTTTAACCGTTATTATTTCGGTTCACGAAAACGAAAAAAGAATTTTTTCGGTTAGAACGAAAAGAACGAAAACGATATATTTCGTTTTCGTTCCGAACAGAAACGAACGGAATTTTTTTCGTTTTTAGTCCCTGGTTTAACGTAAGAGGAATTTTGTACTTTTAAAAATGGATTGTAGCCCCTCTCATCCTAAGAAATAATTCATCTAATTTAAGCAAACCTGTATCTCTTATAATAAGCGAGATCTCCATGCTGAAAATCTAATCTGGGACACCCTGTATATTTACGTAGAAAACAGTTATTAATAAAATAGACCATGGTTAGTTTCTATTACACAATAATTCTTATGATTGTTACACTGTACCTATTTTACCGAACACCTCGTATATCTTGCTCACTTACATTTTTCTCAGTTTTTTTGCTAAAGTGCGACTAAATTGAATGATCTTTTTATTTAAATGGTTATATGTTTCAATTGTCAATCCATGCTATTATGCTTATACTAATATGTATACTCATTTATTATGTATGGTTATTACGTAGTGTGGACGCGTGTGGGTGCAGGGTGTGTGCGTGCGTGTTTCCTTAGTTGCTGAGTTATATTCGAACGTTTTGCATTATAGTTTATTTTTGGAAGTGGGTGATAACATGTTTTTCATTTACGTTTCAGGGCTCAGCGACCGATAGCCTTAGCTTATAATGAGCAGCCAGGACGAGACAGCTAGCCTCCTGGTGGGTGGTCCATCTCTTACGAGTACTTCTTCACCAGCAAACTGCTCCAAACCGGTGCTGATGCGCCAAGAATGTACAACATTTCTGGTTTCATCGCATCATCCTCAACTGTCTGTTTTTTCTGACAGCGAAGAGGATGGCTCTCTTTGTTTGGAAGAAAACAGCACCCGTTCCGTTCCAGATATAGAATTGCATTGCAGGTAATAATCTTTTGACAATTTTTCATATTTCATTGCCTGCAAAATCAATTATAAATACATTTTATAGCCCTTACTTTCACATCAATACCACCGGTTTTATGCGATGGTTTTATGTGAAATAAATTTTATACGACTTTTCGTGAACAAATTCACTCAAACGAAGTACAGGGTGGACAAATTTCGATGTTTTCATAGGGAATCTCGGTAACTATAAGAGATATCGAAAAACGGACCCTGCTTCCTCGATATCTTTTTTCGAGAAAAAGTGAATGGTGAAAACTAAAATTGGTTATCGTTTTTTGTTTTCGAGTTATCACCGATAAGTTCTTAAAAAAATATGGATTTTTAGTGGCATAATAGTGGAAATTGTGCCGAATAACTGTTCTGGTTGACAGTTCATACAGATTGTTTTGAATTTTCAAAGGCTACTACAGATATTTTCGGTAAAATACTCGCAAATAATCATAAGAAACGAAATAACTCCAAAAATATTATATTTAGATATAAAACATGCTTAACAACTTTGATAGATAATTAAATTTTCTACAAGAAAATGTAAAAATATATAGGGTGTTCTATTTAAAAAAGATGACTTATATGCGTTTCAAGTTTAGGGAAATGGACCGAGTATAACGAACACCCTGTATATTATTTTAAAAATGTAACTAGTCAACAATTACTATGACACTATTGTCTAATAAATTACCAGAGTAAATTGCTCTGGTGTTGTTATGTTAATAAATATAAATACTTTTATAAAGGTCTGCATCTGTCAACATTTTCAAAAAAACGTTAATAACTCAAAAACGGTTCATTTTAGACATTAACAACCTATTCTATTTTTGAAAAAGAATATTATTTTACATTCAAAAATTACAAAATATACATTTGTTCTATATAAAAAAACAATATTTAGTATCATAGCGCAAAAACAAAACACTGTGTAAAGTGTGTATAGCTGAAAATAATTTTAGGTTATGAAGTAAATGAATACAAACAACTTTTACATTTAACTTTTTTAAAATATTAATACTAATAACAGAGCTATCGAATAATTCGTCTTGGCTGGGACACCCTGTATATGATGTGGGGTCCCTTAAAAAAAATACAACTTTATGTCACAACTCGAAATTTGTATTTTTTTTTGAAAAACTGTCTACGCCACTGCATTCTTATTAAAAAAGTGCCTGTAGAACTTCAAAATTATTTTTCTTTATTTTCATAAACAAGCGAGATATAATCATAGAACGAAAAGTCGAAAAATCGAGTTATCGGTGATAACTCGAAAACAAAAGACGATAACCAATTTTAGTTTTCACCATTAACTTTTTCTCGAAAAAAGAGATCAGGGAAGTGGGTTCCGTTTTTCGATACCTAGTTATCGAGATTCCCTATAAAAACATCGAAATTTGCGCACACTGTACAGAAGTTATGCTAATATTGTAAATGAGACAGTATGATCATCTTTAGTGGTTGCAAAAGTGCTCGAGTGAGGTTATGCCTTTAATCTTTTTATCCAATGAGTTAAGTGTTTCTCAAATACTAATTAGGTATAGTGTTGGCTGTAAAAACTCTCAGAGTATCGGATCATTTATTAAATATTGACAACTCAGTCGAATTGAAAGCAATTGCTCACGACTGTAATCATATACGATTACAATTAATAGTTTTTGAAAAAGCTTCTTTTGAAACAATGTTGATTATCGTGCACAATCAATAGCACACAGCCTGTCGCGCTGATATAAAAGGAACCTTATAAAGAACTATCTGAAGTTTTATTATGTTTGTGTACCATATTTTTCTTCCTTATTTACGGTCTTATGCCGATTGGTGTTGGCTGAGTGACAAGGATCCTACCCACTTGACTATTTTCTTGATTTTGTGCTAGTTATTCAACCATTTTCAATCTTTTTCCTCTTTAAGTACCCAATTTGTTTGTCTTACCTTCATTTTGTTGGTTGTTTTTGTCAATAACCATCCGTTTTTATCTTGTTTTTACTTTTTTGCATGTGCCGAACCACATTAACGATTTTTCTTCTAGTTATTAGTTAATCCTCCTCTCTCTCTCCAACTTTCTCCTTAATCTTTTTCTCTAGTATCTGCCATGTTTTATGTTTCTTTTGCTTTTCTAAAGAACCTCATTTCCATACTTTAATTTCGTGTTTGCCTAGAGTTGGTCAAGTTTGGTCACTACAAACGAGTAATTTTCCGTTGAAAGGATTATCATGTCATTAACTTGGAATTTTAATTTATTTCTTGCTTTACTTTTATCACAATATTGACTTGGTTAGCTGATAAAATATATGCGTGGTCTCCCTTATTCTACTTTAAGACTTCCAAGTCTGTTTTTTCGTCATTTTTAAAAACTTCTGAAATATTCATAGGTTGATGCTTTTTCCAATACTGCAACGTAACTTAGGAATCGCTTTTCAGTATCGTTCCGCTTTTTTTTTTCAATTAACTGCATGATTCTGCTTTTCTTTATATTCATTTTTATTCCTATTACTCAGGGCCGTTTGTGCAGCTCGGAATTTTATTTTTTTATTTTCGCTATTAGCGCTTTATCATTGGCATACCCAGTGGTGAGCTGTAGGGGGCTTGCGGGGGCTCGCGCGAGCCCTTTGTTAAATTATTCCTTAATTTGCGAGCCCCTTGTTCTTCTTGTTAACCATTTTCTCAAGAAAACATATCTTAAAATCATTGTCATTACATACATTTGTAAAGCGACGAAGTCATGCCTATCAAGCAATGACGATTAAATTTAGAATAACCCGTCGCACAATAGAATTTTATTGAATTATGTATAATCACTCGATTATTCACGTTTGAATTTAAAATGCCATTTTTTTTCCAACATATAATTAACATTATTTTTTTTGTTTTTATTTAACTATGAGCGAGCTCTTTGTTAACAATTTCATAGCTCACCACTGGGCATACCTATGTTTTAACCAATTTTAAGTTTTGAAACCTTCTTGCATATTTTAGTGTATACCCAGTGGCGCGCCGTTGGTATTAATCGCCAGGGTGCGAACTCATTTCTGGCTCTCTAAATCCATATTGATAATGAAAAAAGTACAATTGGCAACATTCGATAGAGAGAGATGTTAGTGTTGTTCGCTTCGTAAGTCCAAGCGTATTATAAATGAAAATTGACATTGTCATGTTACTTTTACGTAGTAGTAAACGTAGGTTCGGAGCTCAGAAGCCTATTGAAATATCGGGAACTTTTCGATATAAATTCCCGCTAGAATGAAATTTAGATTGACAATAAATTAATTAACAATTTTCTACATTTTTAAAATATTATACAGAACGCTTTTTACGCTTGGCCAAAATAGTGAAACTTTAAATATATACAGGGTGGTCCACTTTTTTGCAGCGCGACTTTAACAGTCGATGCAAAAACTCATTATAAAGCGAATAATCTATATCAACTGAGTATATAAACGCTTCATTTTAAAGATACAGGCTAAAAACAAAATCAAATTTGATTTTGAACAGGGCCGTAGTAGGTTTTTATCAAATTTATTAAAACTGAACCCCCACAATTCTGCCACTGGTTGCTTGTGGGGCTTGACACTCTCACCGAATGTGGTAACCTGTAAGGTGGTGCTGTCTGCTGTATACCAAATTTGGTTTTAATACATCTACTGGTTGAGAAACGGTTAAAAATAATCGATATTTTATCGAAAATTTCAACACCCTGTATCTTTAAAATGAAGCGTTTATAAACCCATGTTGATATGGAATATTCGCTTTAAAATGAGTTTTTGTATCAACTGTTAAAGTCCTGCTACAAAAAAGTGGACCTTCCTGTAGAAACTCATGTTTCTTTAAATACAACACCTTATATTTTCTTAGTCTCATAGAAAATTTAATTGTCCTTCTAAAACAATAAGCCTGTTTTATAACTGGTATTGATATTTTCCGAGATGTCGCGATTTTTCATCAAATCTGGTCAGATACCAAATTTTACTGTAATATCTTCAATAATATCTGTCCGTTTCCATACTTTTGCGCAGCACTGTATGTTATGTTTACATGTAATTTTCTGATTTTGCTAAATTTATGTGAATTATGTTTATATTTTTGGCCTTTAATATTTTTAACCCTTTATCACATATTTTTCCTGTTGGAATTTCAACTAAATAAAGAAAAAGAGTTGGCGATTTTGAATAGATCGGCGTCCTCTGTTGGCGATTTTGGCTACTTTAGCGCTCTTTTTTGGTGATTAAAGCAACAATTCACCTGGTCACCCTGAGTGCAAGTGCTATTCGTTTTGTTTAGCTCGTATTGTATTGAAGCAAATTATTTTTAAAGGAAACCCCGCTGCATTCCTTCGGCCTCCTTTCGCTTTTGCATGAAAACATATAAAGGCACAATTTTATCTCGTTGCATGAACGCGCCCGGGTGCAAAGCACCCCTTGCACCCCCGGCACGGCGTGCCCGTGTGTAATACCTTTTGAACAATTTCGCTATTCGATCCATATGATTTAAATCATGCAAGTACGTTTAAAACGGAAAGAATTTAGCGGTATCATCAATTTAAAATGACAGAGGCGGTTTTAATTGAAATTTAATTAACGATACATGTAAAAATGGGTTCATATCACGAGGAAAATTAGAAACTTTTAATGAGAAAAGTTCTGTTTTATCTGTTGGAACGTGTTCCAATTAAAAATGGATTAACCGAGATAGAATTCACTGTTTGATATAATTAAGGATATCTCAGTAAAGTTCACGACCGTACTTTTATGATATAATTAAGTTGAAATTGATATGTTTCAGAGTGTGTTAATTTTGATATAATTTCAGGCTTGACGTTAAAGGCTGCAAACAAAATTTATTAACAAATATTCCGGTGAGGAACAGGAGCTCTTCGAACGCTTTCCAATTAGCACCGCACACGCCATCTCCTCGAGCAGCTCTAGAACAACGGCGAACCTCGCAAACTCCGGCATCCACTTTGAAGATAGTGAGATCTGTTTCGAGGGAAAGCGTCAGGTCCTCCCACCACTGCACCTGTCCGTGCCTCAACGCTCCGGTAAATATAATTCAATTTTTTTTTTGTCTCTAACCAACCATCAGTTATTTCCAAACGATGATAAATTGACGACTGCACTTTTCTGTAACGTGGTTTCGTTATATCTTCCTTAAAACAACGATAAGGTGTTTATTTTATATCTTTTGTTAATTGAGAAAAGTTACATGCGATGCTCAAACCTATATAACATGAAATAAAAGATCTATCGAGATTTAAACACTTCGTTCGTATTATTATCAGTTTTCTGTATTTTCCTTTCTTTTGCTGTGTTAAAACAATGGAATTTTTTGTAGAAATTTTCAAAACCCTACGGATTACATAAATAAAAAGTGAGATATTTGGTTGTCTTTTTGCAGCAATAGTTGGTAGACTTACTTTTTTTTAAATATCAAGGCTTATACAGTTATCGATTGACGATAGCTATAATTACATATTGTGTAATCTATATAATGAGCATTTTTGCGATTATAAATTACTATTCTATTTTGAAGTATGGGTGGCTATGCTGTATTTTATCTGGACAATTACAGGAATAGTGATACAGTAGATTAATCGGCAAAACGTGATCGTTTTTCCGAGCCATTCCAATATATTTCCTATATACAGGGTGCCCATTTTTCTAACCTGTTGTATGGGTAACTCCGTTAATATTAGAGATACAGAAACGTTTAAATTAGCAAATTTGTGCAGAATTTAAAGGGAAATCTGATGCCATTTTCAAATTTGACCTACGTCATCAACTTTTTGAAATATTTTGAAAAAACTGAAAAAGGTCGATTTTTTCAAACTTGAATAATTCCGTAACCATATGAGTTGGAAAAAAAATAAAAATTGGCTTTTGTAGATATTTTTACGTAGATTTTAAATATGTTAACGAAATTTTCATAGCACTCTCGATTTCCGAGTTATAGCACAAACTTGCATTTAAACGTTCCTGTATCTCCAATATTAACGGAGTTACCCATATAACAGGTTAGAAAAATGAGCACCCTGTATAAGTATTTTAAAATCACCTATCTGTTTTATGAAAAATGTTTTTTAGAAATGATTGTTCAGTTTCGTCTGTGACAGTCTTATTTATTAATTTACTAGAATAGCTGCTGACGAAGACGCAAAGTCTCGAAAAAGTTGAAGATGTTCTTTAGCAGAGTAAAACTTTTACATTTATTTTCTTATACTTTTCAAATGAGAGACATGGGGATCTTGGAAACAATTTGAGAGAGCAAGATGGTCAAATTAGCAAAGTAATGCGTTTTGCTTGATGAGGAAAAAAATTTAAAAGTTGTTTCCAATTCCTGTAATATCCTTACAAAAGTAGCTTCAATTTTTGATTATAATTTTTTTCTTCTTGACAGTAGAAATTAGATATTTGGTAGTTTTAAGTTACGCAAGGGCTTTTATCGCATTGCGTAGGTAAAACTGGTCTAGCCTATTTAATTTTTTTTTAAAATGGCGTATTGAATTTTTATTTTATCACTTAACCAATTTTACAATGAATACTATTAACATAAAATTTAATAAAAGTAAACAAATATGCAGGGTGTCCCAGATAAGATTTCCAGCATGGTGATCTCATTTATTATAAGATATACAGGTTTGCTTAAATGAGAATAATTATTACCAAGTAAGAGGAGCCACAATCTATTTTTAAAAGTACAGCATTAATCGTACATCAGAGGTTATAGTAAAAAATATGACAAAGTTGAATTTCTTTAATCTTTCGTAAGTTTTTGTCTTATTCAGAAGATCAATTTTATTTATAATTTCTTGAGGTACTTTTTTATTTAGAATGTAACTATTATTTTAGATCATCTTTATTACTGCCCATTTCTGAGATATTATCTATAATTTCTTTTTTTCGCCTCTTTCCAATAAGGTATTACTTGCCATATTTATTTTAATAAATAACTCAGAAAATCAAGAACAGTCGTATATTACCAATCACTTAATGAGCTATCTATAAATAAAAATAATAAACAATCAATTTTATAATATTGTTGTGTAATTCGATAGCTTTTGTAGTAATGTAGTTATAATCATGGCTACATTTATAAATAATGAAAAATTTGACATCTTGTGATGCTACATTCTTTGCCATGAAAACTGTAGAAAACTCTTCATTGATTTATTTTATATTTCTGGTTAGTTTTTGTGTTTAATTATGTACAGCTACATTATTTATATGATGTTTTGTTTTGTGTTTCAATGACCACCTCGATAAAACTTAATAAATACAATTTTATTGTAATAACATACTTATTTTTAAAGATAGACCTTACAACCCATACATCAATAAAACGAGGAAAAAATCCTCTTTTTAATGGTGTCACAGCCAAGTACGATCTGTATTTAAAAGAAGAATGTTCATATTATTATAATAGAAACAAATTAAGGTAGATAAAATGTATTAACAAATTTCCAATCAACGCAAAATAATGTCAAAAAATTATTTGAGTATTATTTCAAATAGGCAAGTCAAAAGCATAAATCGAAAACGTTATTTTTTTCTTTTTTATTAATAACGCAAAAACTATTATTACTAATTTTTTAAAAGATATTTTCCCCATAGAATAGTTCTTAAATCATAGATCATTTTGATTCATTTAACCAACTCTGCATCCTTTGCCGTTTGCAAGATACTCTGTATAGTTTAAAATCCAAAGCTATGTAGATTTGTTAAACACGCTCCCGTAACTCATTTGACTTTTAAATTATCAGATTCATGTCACAGTACATCTCTACGCATTTTTTAAAGCAAAAAGCAGAGATGCAACAAGAGTGCAAAATTTAAATGTCTGTTTATGCGATTTTGTATTTATTTTAACTCATTGTTTTGGTTTTATACCGTTTTAAAAAATCGTGAAAGCGATTTCTGATTTTTTAATTCTTAAATTATGTTTTTTGTGCGATTTATGCGTTTTTTTGGGGAACGTTTCTACTGCATACAAAAAATTAGACTGTATTCAGTTTAGATTCTTCCAAGTACGTATAAAAAACACACTTTTTTGCTAATTTAACCATTCTTGTATTCCTAAAGGTTCCTGATATCCCCATGTTTTTCATCCCCGTAAATTGTGATGTAGGGCTGACTTGCATTATTTTTAATTGAAATTGTAATTAGCTTAGACGTAATCAAAAAACTTACTTCTTACTCTTTCCATAACTGCACTCATACAAGTATTCTGTCTGAACCTTTAACAAAGATTGGGGGAGACTGGGGATGAAAGTAATTTTTTTTTGTTTTTATTTAATTTCTCAGAGAGTATAACAAGTGTTTTCATCCAAATTGATTTAATGATAGATTGGACATTTGTCTTCCTTCCAAGATATTTATTTCATGTGTTTCGTAAAGCATATGTAAGAAAAAAAAATCTTCAGTAGGACAGCTGTTACTTCCAACCACAATGTTGGGGATAAAAGTAAGAATGATCGGGGTAAGTTGTAACGACAAAATAATTTACACAGCTCATAAGTAATATATTAGTATTCATTAAGAAAATTGATATTTGATTCCAAACTACACCTTAGCAAAATGAAAAAATAAAAAATAAACTCTTTGGTACAATACAAAATGATAAGTGAACATTATCAATATTCAAGAATTATTTTTTTTTTTTTTTTTAACTGTATTGTTTTATTGCACCTAGCTACTTTAGCCAACCAGCAATATGTCTTTATGATAGTTCTACTTAAGTTAAGAGTCCACCCGTTGGTGTGTTCTTTTTTTCTTCTGTATTCTTGTTTTCAAGAACGACACTTTACACAACCGCACAGTGCTCTGCTTTACACTAACTCGCTCTCAAACGGCTTGGTCCGTTTAAGCCTTCTCACTAGATGTTGGTTGTCCAAGAGCTGCAGGGCTTCGGTGTTGATGTGATCATGCAGCCTTTGTTCATGTTTGTTGGCAAAGTTTTGGATTTCTTCGTCGACTGTTGGCATCCTCAGGTCCCTGTGGAGGTCGACATTCCTCACGTACCACGGGGCATCCACAATTGCCCGGAGTACTTTATTTTGGAATCGCTGTATTATTTTAATGTTCGTTTTACCAGCACACCCCCAAAGCTGTATGCCGTAGGTCCATACTGGCTTCAGTATTTGTTTGTATATTAGAAGTTTATTTTCAATTGAAAGTTTAGATTTCCTATTCATTAGCCAAAATAGTTTTCTATATTTGATGCCTAGCTCTTCACGTTTTTTTTTTAATGTGTTCTTTCCACTTTAATTTAATGTCCAGGTTCATGCCTAAATATTTAGCTGTGTTAGAATGTGGAAGTCTGTTGTTGTTTAATATCACTGGCAGGTGTTCTACTAATCTTTTATTTGTGAAATTCACTTGCACTGTTTTAGTTTCATTTAGTTTGATGCGCCATGTTTTAGTCCATTCGAAGATTTGATTTGTTGCGTTCTGGAGTTTATCTGTTGATTGTTCAATAGTTGTTCCGATGGCTAGAATTGCGGTATCGTCGGCAAAAGTGGCTACTTTCACATGTTGTGTTTGTGGTATATCAGAAGTGAATAGCAAGTACAGTATTGGGCCAAGGACACTACCTTGGGGTACTCCGGCTTTGATTTCTTTGAATGTGGAATATTCTTCATCTTGTTTCACTCGGAAAATCCTATCTGATAGATAGGATTTTAGGATGTCACAATATTGCTTTGGTAGAGATTTGTTTAGCTTTTGTACTAGGCCTTCGAGCCATACTCTGTCAAAGGCCTGGGCTACGTCTAGAAATAATGAAGAGCAGATCTTTTTTTCCTCAAGTGCCTTTTCTATTTCGTGTGTTATTCTGTGCACTTGATCGATAGTGGAGTGCTTGCTTCTAAATCCAAATTGGTGTTCAGGTATTAGGTTTTTACTGTTTATAATTGGTTTCAGTCTTTTCAATAAGAGTTTTTCAAATAATTTAGATAAGACTGGTAGTAAGGATATTGGTCTATAGGACTTAGCATCATTAGGTGGTTTCCCAGGTTTGGCTATCATTATGACTTCAGCGACTTTCCACATGTTTGGTACATGCTGCAGTCGGAATGCAGCATTTATTATATACGTCAGTTTAACTATAGCTTTGCGTGGTAGATATTTTAATATTTCGCCTGTGATTAGATCATACCCTGGTGCTTTTCTAGAGTTAATATTTCCTTTGATTTCTTCGGCTACTTCTTTAGGTGTTACCCTCGGTATTTCTTCTAGTTTTCTATTTTCTTCGTTTGTTAGTTCATATCCATGGTCTTCATTTGGTTGGAAGATCATTTCCAAATGATTAGCAAAGACTTCAGCTTTTTGTTTATTTGATCGTGCCCACTCTCCATTATCTTGTTTTATTATTCAAAAATGTGAAACAAAAAGATACAACAAATTGGAAAACTAATCCGACAAGTTTTTTATGTTCTCATCTACGAAGAAAACCACCAACTATGGGCTAAGAGTGAACATTTGCAAGTAAAACCTTTCATTGGGGTTGGTTGTAACACTGTTACTTTTGACCCGAAGTGTACGCAAAACAAATTGAGTGGAATCCACAATTAACCACGATTCCAACGGCAAACTCTATTGCATCCATTAATAGCCAACAAAATTTAGAACATAATAATCTAGGTACTTTTTTGTTCCTCTTTTAGAGATCGCCTAAAAGTCACTCGACCGGTGACACAACGCAGTTGCTTTTAGGCGGAAAATAGTGACTCTGGCTGGCAAAAACTTGACCTTTATGACAGATGAAAACTAGCAATGTAGGTAGGGAGGTGGATGTAAATGAACATTGCTCAAGCGCTTAGGGCGACATAAAACTATAAGCAGTGTTACAACCTACTCGTGTTGCTCATCCCCGGTCTCCCGTACCTAATAGTTCTGCACACGTAATGCAAAGGCTTCTTCATTCGCTTATTTAAAAAAAAAAAAACTAATTATTATCATTTCGGATTGATTAAACATTCATTTAATATAATACAAATAGTAATTATCTTTAAGCTCCTTAAGTTGCAGCTGCAGGCAAATATTCGCTAAAAGCTCAACCTCTGAGTTCGACTTTTCGATGTGACGCGGCGTTAAAATCTATTTAAGGTCTGATATAACCTAGCAACGATCGAACCTCCTATGTTTGCTAAATTCTCACAAAGGGTTGCTGTAAGCCGAGTTAAATAAGCCCTTAATATTTTGTGCAAGAGCGAGCGTTGCAAGATCTTCATTTTCTGATAAAATGGCCCAATTTGATAGCTTTTAAATAAAATTATTATCGTCGCTATTGAATTCTGATCGAGTTTTTGACAAAACTTTGAATAATTCATGGGATATTTAAACGTTTATAAGTTACACAAACTTTTATGTTACTTTATTACTGGGGTGTGTCTAAATACAGCAAAATATACAGGATGTCCCAGATTACATTTCCAGCATGGGGATCTCGTTTATTATAAGAGATACAGGTTTGTTTAAATTAGATAAAATATTCTTAGTATGAGAGGAGCCACAATCAGTTTTTAAAAGTACAAAATTTCTCGTGCTTTAGATGTTTTAGCAAACAATATGAAAATGTCGATTTTTTTTTCTATCATAATTTTTTTGTTTTAATTATCAGAACAATTTTATTTGTACTTTCTCAAGGTACTTTTCAAAGCAAAATGTAACTGTTATTTTAGATTTCTTTTAACACCTACCGTTTTCGCGATATTACCCCTAGTTTTATTTTTTCGTTTGGGCCGCGAAGTTGGCTAGGGAATAATTAAATGTGCTTTTTTGTCTCGTTTAAATGGGATATAACTTGCTATATCTATTTTTATAAATAAGTCACAAAATGAAAAAAAAAAAAGTATTTTACCCATCACTTATCAAGCTATCTATAAAAATAAAAACAAAAAACAACTAACTTAATGTCAAATGACAGTTACTATTGTCTGCGGTATCATTTATTAGAATTTCATATTATTGTTGTGCAATTCGATAGTCTTTGTAGTAATTGTTATAATGATAGCTACATTTAAAAATAGCGAAAAAATTGACATGTTGAGATACTACATTCTTTACCATAAAAACTGTGTAGAAGCTGAGCGAATATACTTAGGGCTATATTCCGAGAAAAGACAACGAAGGGTGCATAATTATAGAAATTTGGAAATAAAGTTAAATGAATATGTTTTTTTCGAGAAACCAACCAAAAATCCAAAACAAATCAATAATTAATTAGAATTATCTATTTTACACAGATTCTATTGCAAAGAATGTAGCATTTCAACATTTAAAATTTTTAATTAGTTGTAAATGTGCCCATAATTATATGATAACAAATTTGCTACAAAGACTATCGATTTACACAACAATACTAAAAAATTCTAATAAATGACACCACACAAATAGCAACGATCATTTGATATTTAATTATTGTTTCTTGTTTTTATTTTCATAGATAGCTTGATAAGTGATGGGTAAAATACAATTTTTCTTCATTTTGTAACTTATTTATAAAAATGGATATAGCAAGTTACTCATTTAAAAGAAAAAAAACCACATTCCATAACCAACTTCGCGGCCCATAAGAAAAAATGGAACTAGGGGTAATATGTCGATAATGGTAAGTGTTAAAAAAAATCAAAAATAACAGTTACATTCTCCAAAAGTACTTTAAGAGAGTACAAATAAAATTGTTGCAACGATTAAGACAAAAAAGTTATGAAAGAAAAAAGAAATTCGACATTTTCATACTTTTTGCTATAACATCTGAAGTACAAGGAATTTTGTACTTTTAAAAATCGATTGTGGCTTCCTCTCATACTGAGGAATAATTCATCTAATTTAAACAAACCTGTATCTCTAATAATAAGCGAGATCTCCATACTGGAAATGTAATCTAGGACACCCTGTATCATAGTATATTCGATGGTGACAAATTTATTTTAGATTACATTTAGTGAACTTTTAAATTTAAGAATACGTCCATGCTGATAAACGAATTAATTTAAAATAAAAGTAAGTATAGCTTTAAAAGCATAAAGAGAACTTGTATTGATTTCTGTGCAATATTTTCACCAATTTTAAAATAATAGGTATGTGTTTATATGCCGCGAACATTAAAGTTATTGGGTATGAGGATAATTATGCAAGGCACATACAGATTAACAGATAAAGGTGAAACTGATAGGATAGCTTCCAATTATTAGCAGAACACGCGCTAATAATCTTAATAAATCTTTCAGCTAATTTTAAAGTTATTTATGCATGTAGGTCGCGACAAGTTATTAGAGGTAACGTTAATATACAAAGATAATTTTGTAAAGTACGGTTAAACAGCTAAACGGAGCACTGTTAAATCAGTAGGAAACTCTCTTACTAATTTTAATACAATATATTTCCTAATTTGAAAGATACGTGTGTTTGTAAGTCGCGAATTTTTAAGTTTTTGTTGATTATCTTATTGTATAGGGATAATTTTGCAAGATCTGCACAGACAGATAATATAAATAAAACTGATAGAATAGTTTCAAATACATTAAAAGAGCACAAGTTAATAATTTTGAAACAATGTTTTTACTTAATTTGAAAGAGTTAATCTAAAAAAATATGCACATTTTTTCGAGTTCCTAATCTATTCTGAAAAAGTTGAAAACCTTCTGTAGTGTTTTAAATCTATTAGTTAATTTTCGTAATTAAATAATACACACATGTTAATATAACTGATGTTTATTAAACATATTAAAAGATCGACCTATTCTGGTCATTAACAAAACGGAACTGTCTCTAATCAATTATCCCCCACTAGCATACTTATCTACCTACTACACCTCCCTTACTAATTTTACTTTTAACTTTTATAAAATTCTGGAGGTTTTCTATTTCTCTTAGGTCTATTATCTGGGGGTTCAAAAAACATTTTACTAAATATGTTATCTCTATTTACATTATTTACATTATCATTATTGTTATTCATCAAGTCGCACTTAATAATCTGGTTTACATGTCGCTTCCATGTTATATCTGTATTACAGATTTTCACTATGAAAGTTCGCGACCCCACTTTTTTTATTATTATTGCTTTTATCCACTTTGGACTTCCTGATCTATAATCTCTACACATCACTACTTCTCCCTTTTCAAATTTTACTGACCTTCTTCCTCCCGCGTTTCTTATTTGTCTAGCCTGATTTTTCCTTACTTGTTCTGCTAATTTACTATTTGGATCCATGTTTTGTTTTTGTTCCGGGATCCACAGATCGAATCGTGTTCGGACCCTTCTTCCCAACAGTAATTTAGCAGGAGTTTCCGCTGTTGTTGAGTGTTCAGTATTTCTATAATCCATTAAAAATCTTTGAAGTAAAGTATCAACATTATTATTGTTAACTCCAACTTTTAACAAAAAATGTTTTACGGTTTTTACTGCGTTTTCTGCAGCCCCATTTGTTGATGGGTTGTATGGACTACTCGTTTTATGCTCAATGGCATTATTTTTTACAAATTGTTGAAAAAGTTCTGACGTAAATTGCGGTCCATTATCGGTAACTATTACTTTTGGAAGTCCGAACCTAACTTTTTTATTGTATTTTGAGTATCTGTACTACTCAATGGATAAACTTCAATCCATTTCGAAAAAGCGTCTATAATAATCAAAAATGTTTTGCCTTTAAGTGGTCCAAAAAAATCTATATGCAATCGTTCCCAAGGTTGATTTGGAAAATTTCACGGAATAAGTGGACATTTTTCTGGCGTATTTCTTAATTTTAAACATTGTTCACAGCGACTTAGAAGTTTTTCGATTTCAGTGTTTAGCTCAGGCCACCATACAAATGACCTTGCTAAAGATTTTGTTTTAACAATACCCATGTGAGAAGCATGGAGTTCGTTTAAAATTTTATTCCGCAATGTTAAAGGAATTAAAACTCGATATCCCCACATTATCACTCCATCCTCCAAAGTAAGACTATCTTTACGTAACATATATGGCTTAAATGCTGCCTCTACTTTTTGTGGCCAGCCATCTCGCAAATAGCTACTTAACTGTTGTAAAATGGTATCATTTTCAATTGCTTTTCTTATATTTTCAATATTAATCGGTAAACAACCTTCCGAAACATAATTCAGATAAGTGTAATCTTTTGCTTCATTTTCCAGTGTTTCTGGTAAGGGTGCTCGGGATAAAAAATCTGCTACATTACTTTGAGAATTAACATACTCAATTTTATATGTATACGCTGACAAAATTACCGCATAGCGTTGTAATCGATTTGCGGCTAGCGTTGGAATACCTTTTTTTTCATCTAATATAGCCACTAACGGTTTGTGATCCGTGACCAAGGTAAATAATTTACAAAATAAATACTGTTGAAATTTTTTCACTCCGAAAATTAAAGCTAACGCTTCTTTATCAATTTGTGAGTATGCTTTTTCAGCAATTGCCAGTGTCCGCGATGCAAAAGAGATAGGCCTTTGACTGCCGTCTTCGAATGCGTGATACAGCACTGCGCCCAATCCATAATCTGATGCATCACAAGCTAATTTTAATTCTCTTTCGGGGTTAAAGTGCACTAAAATTGTGGGAGATGTTATCATTTCTTTAATTACTTGCATCTGGTCGATTTTATTGATATCCTTGTAGTATCCTCGTGCAGCTTCCATATTTTGAGTAATTTTAACGGCATTTTCAAATGATAGCATCTCACTTTCTTGAAACACTTTTTCTAACAAACTCGTATTTGCCAACCCGAACACAAATTTATCTCGTAACACTATGGGCAAATTTTCATTAAAATTACAGTATGTTGCTAAATGTCTAACTCTAGCAGACCAATTTACTAAACTTTCATCTTTTTCTTGTTTAGCGGCATAAAAATGATATCGCTCACCCCACACTGATTTTTTTGTAGAAAAGTAATCGTCCAAAAGTTGCGTTAATGATTCAAAACTTTTATTTTCCGCTATTTCAGGCACACATAAGTCTGATAATAGTTTAAACGCGAATTCGTTTAGACTATGGAGTAATAGGGCTCGAGGTTTAGCGTCTTTGGTTATATTGTTTATGTTAAAAAATTGCTTTAATTGCCTCTTATGCACTTCCCATGAATTAATCTTTGGGTCAAATTCTTTTAGAGTCCCGATGATTTGTCCTTGTGTTGCCACGACATCGCCTTCGTTCGGCATGTTTAACCGTTCTTCTTTTTCACTGCTTTTAATAATTCACAATTTTCCGCGATTAGCGATATTTAACAAACTTTTATTCTCGTCGCCAATGTAGTGTTTTAAATCTATTAGTTAATTTTCGTAATTAAATAATACACACATGTTAATATAACTGATGTTTATTAAACATATTAAAAGATCGACCTATTCTGGTCATTAACAAAACGGTACTGTCTCTAATCAATTATCCCCCACTAGCATACTTATCTACCTACTACACCTTCTTTATTATATTTTTCAATGACATTAAAAATCAAATAAAACAAAGGTCTTTAGCGCCTTACCTTTTTACATATGATCCAGTATACTTAGTTTTTGAGATGCGATGGTCAACTTTTTTGTTTCTAAGGAATTTTTCTCGGAATGTTTATTCTACCAGCTGACGGTTACAATTACATAAGTTCAAATTTACAGCGCGCTTCGATTTACAGCACGGTGTCTGGGAGAATATTTTGATTGGTACCGAAGCTACAAAAATAAATTATAGGACATTATCAAGTAAAATTTGTGAAATAAATCTAATAGAATATATTTAAATATTTATTTCGGTTGCCTTTGTTCGATTTCTTTATAGAATTTGAGTCGAGAATGTTATGTGGTTTAAAAAGTCCTTACATGAATTTGTATTTAACCCAGAAAAACCTGGTAAAGTTATCGCAAAGAATTACGTTAACTCAAAACTCAAAGAATGTTCTTTTTTCTAACGTGAAAGGAACATGTGTTAACATACTAAACCTTGCAGATTATCCAGCTTACAATAAGTACCTATCCATCATCTGAAAATTGCAGATTTAGCAAAGGTGAAACGGTATGTCCCAACAGAATTTAATGACTTTTTTTGAGGGAATATTGCATAAACCGACTATGACTGCAGCAGAATATCCAGTTGACTTTTTAAGATTTGTTGTATTGTATGTTTTGTTAAATAATAAGTATAAGTTTTTATGGTTGTTAATGGTATTTTTATAAAATTTATGAACCTTCATGTACACACGAGGATAAAAGTTGAGTTTTAGGGGCGGCACTTTTGTCTACCGAAATGGGGTAAAAATTAAAATCTCGGGGGTACTGAGGGATCAGTGCATATAATAATCAGTACCGGCACTGGCGCTATTAATAACATAAAAATTCATTAAAAAAAAGAATTCTCATCAAAGTTAGAGGGTAAAACGGGCTAATCGACCTGGCTACAGTGAAAACACGCCCCCTTGTAACGACAGAAATTCCATGTAAAAAAATTTATGATAGGGTACAAACCATTCAATAAAATTATGAAACATTTCATTTATTTTAGGCATTAAATTCCATGCAGTTTTAAACTCTATTGTAAAAGGGATTGTTCATTTGGTTTGAGGTATAAATCCCTTTCTATATTAACCAATCATCGCATAGCAATAACATTCGTTCGTCTAATTATTTTTAAATGGAGATGTACAAAAGTTTCGAACAGTGGTAAGACAACTTTTAAATCATAGGGCACCAGAAACAGACTGACGATTTTTCATTACTTGTATGTACAGGGTGAACCAAATTCGAATGTTTTACGGGGTATCTCGGTTACCGTAATAGATAGCGAAAATCTGATTTCTGTCTCTTGGGATATTTTTTTGAGAAAATAACGCCTATGCAATCAGATTTTTTTCTATCGGATACCATTTTGGCACTAGAGACGAAAAATGAAATTTCATCATTTTTGAAAATTTGCTGTAACTTCTTTATTCATTAATTTAGAACAAAATGTTATAAAGGTTTTTTATACAGATTTTTATCCTTAATTTAAAAACAAAAGTAATTTTTTCTTAGCCTCCTTGACTTTCGAGATATGGAGTAAACTTACGCTTTTTTAAATGGAAACCCTAGATGGCCATGACTTTATCTGAAAGAGTATCTTTTAGCTTTTCAAAAATATATAGTTTTATATATTTTTTGCAAAAAATAACCAAGATATGGCCAATTTTGTAAAAATTCGATCATCAAAGTTTGCCATGATTTCGTAAACAAGTGATGTTTGCAATTATTAAACAACTAAACGTCATTGCCAAGTAAATTCTGAAACAACCGCTACGTTTTTATCACTTACAAAGTAATATTCTAGCATATTAAACTTTTCAAAGAGTTTAAATTTAGCCATGTTCACAATACCACTATAAACAGTTATAAAATACAAAATAATACACGGATTTGCTTAAAAGTAAAAAAAATTACGTCGAAATGACGTATAGTTGTTTAATAATTGCAAACATCACTTGTTTACGAAATCATGGCAAACTTTGATGATCGAATTTTTACAAAATTGGCCATATCTCGGTTATTTTTTTGCAAGAAGTATATAAAACTATATATTTTTTAAAAGCTAAAAATACTCTTTCACATAAAGTCATAGCCAACTAGGGTTTCTATTTAAAAAAATATAAGTTTACTTTATATCTCGAAAGTCAAGGTGGCTAAGAAAAAAATACTTTTGTTTTTAAATTGGGCAAAAAAATCTGTATAAAAAAACCTTTAAAACAATTTGTTCTAATTTAATAAATAAAGAAGTTACAGCAAATTTTCAAAAATGATGAAATTTCATTTTTCGTCTGTAGTGCCAAAATGGAATTCGATAGAAAAAATCTGATTGCATAGGCGTTATTTTCTCAAAAAAATAGCCCAAGAGACAAAAATCAGATTTTCGCTATCTATAACGGTAACCGAGATACCCCGTAAAACATTCGAATTTGGTCCACCCTGTATGCACATACAGCTTATTGGGAGGTTTTTAAGTACGCGATAAAAGTATTGGTCGTACGCCACTGGCCTAAGTGTGTAATAATTAGTGCGATTTGACAGGTATATAAAATCCTTTATCGTTTATATTATATTTGGGGTTGTCTAGGAAAATCGACTTTCCCTTAAAGAAAATTCACAGTAATGTACGCTTTTTGGTCATGAGCACTTTTGAGCTATTCGAACAAGAAAGAAAAATATAAATTTATAGCATAAACTGACGTTTTTCCGTTATTACTTTTTTGTAATTTTGCTAAATATATTATGTATGTGTTCCTTTACCTAAAAGGACGCTATTAGTGAAAGTTTGAACCCTTATTAAAAATAATTTCGTCGGGTGTACCCTGGGTTGTACCGTGATTAAGACGATAATCTCAAACCTGGTTTAAATGTTCTTCAACAAGCGAGTATTCATATTTTAGTTACACTTGCTTATTTTATTATTATTATTTAAATCACAACTGGTTTAATATATTCCTATTCTTATATTTCGTAATAAAAATTTCTATATAGCAGTGGTAATTTATAATTTTAAGAAATGAGTTGATATTATACTGCATTAGGGGTGACTTTTAAAGGCTAGAAATTAACATTTTGAGAGTTTTGCAACATTTTGTCACGCATTTTTAGTTTGTTTTCAGTAGCTAATTCACAAGCTTTATTAGCCTTATATGTGCAAGTTTTAAATATAGAAATTTTTAACGTAAATCTCAAATTTTTATTCTGTTTAAACGTTCAATGAAAACTGCATAATAAAATTAAATTATCATCGATTATTCACACTGTATTAACTGACGGGATACCCTCGCATTAATTTTTGGGAGACAATAATAAATTGAGTTGCGTTACAAAGTTCCGATTCATTAATCTTTCAGTAAAAAAGGAAAGCGATCAGGGTTGTAACCGTAGACACTTAACACGGTAAGTTTCTTGTTAAAGAATTTTCTGTTTCGTTACAGATTATCAACAACTTCCTACCAAAACTATTTTATAGCGTGTATATAAAGTTGATTAATGTTACAATCCTTCGCTTCAACATGTATGCTTTAATTTTCCGAATGTTTGTCAAAAATTACTGAACCTTTTTGTTATTGCATGTCACAATAAAGATATAAAGATCAATTTTAAAGCACGATCAAAATTAAATTGTTGAACTTAATGAGTTTCATTTTACAAACAGCCATTTTGGCGGTGATGTTTTAATTTATACGTTATTCATATACTGGAACGGACTACATTTTTATTATCTTAACAAACAGCTTGAAGCTACAGACTTTCATTAAAATTATTTATTTATTTACTCTTGAGTCCTTCTACTGTTAGGTGTAGGACTGTTGAGTTGTGTTGTGCTGACTTTTTTTCATGTTTTTCTGTCTTGTGCTAGATTTTTCATGTCTTTCCATTTGATGTTTCTATCCGTTGCTGCTTTTTTAAGTTCGGCTTGCCAGGTTTTTCTCGGTCTACCTCATTTGTTTTTTCCCTGTGATCTGGCTTCGTAGGCTTTTCTGATTAACCCTTCTTTTTCATCCGATAAATGTGGCTCAACCATCCCAGCTGTCTTTCTACTAGTTTTGTTTCAACTGATTTTATCTTTAATTGTCCTCGGTATGTTTCATTTCTGATTCTATCTTTTTTGGTTTTTCCTTGGATTTATTTAGAAATCCCATTTCTGCTGCATTCACTCGGCTACTATTTCTATTTGTGAGTGTCCACGTTTCACTTCCGTATAAAAGTGCCGGAGTTACGACCTTTTTTACCACTTCCACTTTTGTTCGTTTTAGAACTTCTTTATTTCCAAAAGAATTTCTTGCTGGTTGCAATTTATACAATTAATCACGATCATATTAATGTCAAAGTGACAGTTTTAACAGAACAACAACAAATCAAAAAAATTATTTTGTTTTTTATTTTTATTTTTTTTGTACAAGATCATTTGATTCAAAAATTGGACAAAATGAGTTTTTCTCAAATTTTTGTGATAAAATATCATTTTAGATATTAAGTGTCATATATGATTGAAATCAGAAGACAAAATGCTATCCGACTATGAGATTAGAATTGTTTCGCCGTATTTAAAAAAATGAATTTGATGATGGTTCTGAAGAGACGAAACGTTGTTGGAACTTCTATGTTATCTCAAACTATAAAGCGTAAGAAGTTGCCATGGAGAAATGCATCCAGATTGTCGATATCTTAAAAAATGTAAGAAATAGGGCCAAAAAACGAAAATCAATGTTTTCAATTTTTCTTGAATAACTATGAAAATTTTCTTTGCAGATATTTGATGAGCATCTAATTTCGCAACTTTGCCCTAATTTAACTGACCTCTTAGCCTTAAGATAAGCGAGATCCCCATGCATTTACTCGAATTTGGGACACCCTGTATATGTTATAATTATTTATAAAACTTAAATCGTTATTTTTGTACAATTTTTCGTGTTTCCCTTATCGTTCCACCACTAGATTTCTTAAATCGCTCCGGCTCATACCGGAACTTTCATAATTTGTGGAAGAGTGCTTAAAGAAGACAAGGTGTATTTTTGTCCCAACATAACAGTGTCATAAATAATTATTGTACCTATATTGGATTTATTTTCTCGTTTGTTATATATTGGAAAAATACGTTAAAATTAACATATAGTGCGCGGCAAAAGATTGAGATAAATCCACTAAAATCAAAATCATAGTTTTTTGGAAAATATCCTCGGGCACATTTTTTTTAGTAGGTACACTTAAAACCTAATTCATTTGTTGTAGAGAATAGCGCCTAGTATGGGATACCTCTATTTCTTCGCTTGTTTTAACTCTTTATCTGTGGTCAATATTATTAAACAATGCACATACGTTATGAAGTTTTGTGACGTAGTTTGAATTTGATACGTAACTTCACTATCAAGAAACATAACCATTAATTATACCCGCGCTGTTGAATATTTCTGGCGACTCCACAGATATTGTTATTGAATGTTCTAACGGTAAGTTATCAAGTTTATTTTTGCATCAAACACGGCCCAATGGTCCATTTTAAGCATAATACTTATTGTTTTCTCGTGTAATTTTTTATTTACAAAGACTCAAATAGTTTTTTAAAACCCTATTATATTGTCCTAATAGTATAAGGATAAGGTATAGACAAAATGCTTTATTTGGGGTACCCCCTGTAAGCTTGTAAATAAAATATCCAGTAGAATTAGTTGAAATTTTAATGTTTATAATGTTCAAATGAAATAAAGTATCTATTTTACCGATTTTTGTACTTTTTTGCTTTTGCTACCACAATAGAACTTTTATATTTAACTTTTTTTTTAATTATTACTAATAACAGAGCTATCGAATAATTCGTCTTGGCTGGGACACCCTGTATAAGGTGTCAAATTTTTTATTGTGTTATTTATAGAATTAAAAGCCCTATTAGAATCAAAAATAAAATATAGAAATTACCATTACTTAACTAATGTTCTTGACGCGATTACTCGAACGATGATCATACTTTTGCCGCGCACTGTGTATGCTGCATTTGTTTTCGTAAACGATTACTGTTTTTCTTAGTAATATTTTTAATTACCTATTTTCACAAAATTTTTTATTTTAAAGTTTAGTACGTTCTTGGAAACCGATGAGTTTTAAATCGCAATATTCTCTATGTTGCATAAGCCTAAAAAAAAAACAATTGTTTTTGGCGAAAGGTTTTAGTGGTATTAGTTGGTGTCCTAAATATTGGTACCAAATGGTATCGAAAATAAAAATATCTTACTACCAACTCTTTCTTTTACCTTTATTAAAAATGAGTATTAAATAACTCAGATATTCATTTTATTATAATGTGTTTTGTTTATTTTACATAACGCACAAAAATGTTAAAATTAATCGATATCTGGTTTTAAAAAGTGATAGTTTAGTTCAATTAAAACTTTTACAAGGGAAAATTAAAAATCTTTTAAAGCTGTGTACCGTCGATAAAGGCTGAATTATAAACTCTCTTGTATTCTTGTTTATAATTAATTTTGACTGATTGTCGGTGGTACACGAGTAACTTGGAGTTAATTAAATTTTCAGAAATTTATTGTATAAAATTAATGGTCTCTTTATTTTTCACTAATTACTTTCCACGATAAAAACAAACTTTGTTTTTGTTGCTCGGAGCGAAAAACGGAAATAACTGACGTGATAATCGACAATGTAACGGTTGTTTAGTATAAATAATATATTTTGAGAATGTTTTATAGCTTAATTTTTGGATTTTATTGCGAAGTTTGATCTCTCTTACTATGAAATCATCGTTCAAAAGCCTTAGAACGCTTGTTTTAAATTAATAACATTTTATTAGCAAACCAATTCATTACTAGACAATCTTTAAGCTAACGAGTTGGCGTGTGCAGGAGTATGTGTAGCTTGTACACAAGAGAGGTGAACGTCCATCGAAGTCACCTCAGTTCCATTTAAATCTGCTGGCCAGCGTCTTTTCAGCCTTCTGCCACGTACAGGTTGTAGCAGCGTCTCTAGTAGTGGATTTGGGTGAGCTTCAAGTTTTTTGTTGTACTTGCGGGTTCTATCCTCGATTACTTCTCTCACGTAGGGAATTTTTAGGTCTGTATGTAATGTGTGGTTTGATACGCACCACGGCGCGTTTGTTGTAGCTCGAAGAGTTGTAGATTGAGTTCTCTGTATAGTTTCTATGTGAGATTTGGCTGCACATCACCAGAGCTCCACTCTGTAGGTCCAGATCGGTCTAATGACGCTTTTATATACATATGTAATTTGTTTTCTGTTAATAATTTTGGTTTGCGCCCAATCAGCCAGTAAATCTTTTTTTTTATGTGATACTTTCAGTTAACCTTGCTGTATAGGTGAAGACCAAGATATTTAACAGTTTCTACTTGTGGTAAGACCTCTTGATTGAGGCGTACTGTGGGACAGCGTTCTTTTCTAAGTATAAATGTGATGTGGGATGATATCGATCCATTTACTTTTATCTTCCACTGTTCCAGCCAGCTCTCGAGAATTTTTAGATACCCTTGAAGATTATGTGACGTGAAGTTAGGGTCTTTATGTGTCCTTCTGTACGTTTTATACACATCAGATTTACCAACCTCTAAAGATATAATCGCTGGTACCTTCGCCGATGACACAGCCATGATATCGACACATACGTTGTATTAATGGCCTTAAGAAACGAATTATTTTGTTCTTACACCCGCGGGCTGTTCAGATTTTTGGTCATCCTGGATTGATTCCCAACCCTGTAGTAACCGATTATACAGAAATATGTTGATTTGTTTTCTGATTCTGATTCTAGATCAGGTTTTCTCAAACTTTTTTCATCAGGAACCCCTTTGGATCAGATGCATTTTTTCACGACCCTTCATTCAATGTCATAAAAGCGATTAGTTCTTACACCATATAAATAGTCGATTTACGGTTTTTTTCGCGTACATTTTTGCATGAACCCTGTTTAAGCAAACTTCCTCTGCGCGAATTCCATTTGATAGAATCCTGTTTTCCCCGAAGCCCGTTTGAGCGAAAAAGTAAAATAACTTAAATATAAGTAAAAAACTATATAACTAAAGAATTAATTATAATGACCAAAATAGTGTATGAAAATACCAAAAATGAAAGCTTTTAAATTAATTATGATATTAGGAAATTAGTCCTAAGCCCAACAGTAGAAAGATTTATAACTAAATATACAGGGTGTCCCAGATAAAATTTTCAGCGTGGGGATCTCGCTTATTGTAAGAGATACAGTTGTGTTTAAATTAGATGAATTATTCCCAAGTATGAGATGAGCTACAAACAATTTTTAAAAGTACAAAATTCTTCGTACTTCAGATGTTATAGCAAAAAATATGAAAATGTCGAATTTCTTTTTTCTTTTATAACTTTTTTGTTTTAATGATTAGATCAATTTTATTAGTACTTTCCCGGGGTACTTTTTAATGGGGAATGTAACCTTTATTTTAGATTTTTTTATCACTTACTATTTTTGAGTTATTACCCCTAACTTCATTTTTTCTTATGGGCCGCAAAGTTGGCTATGGAATAGTTAAATGTGTCTTTTAAATAAGATATTACTTGCTATATCTATTTTTATAAATAAGTCACAAAATCAAGAAAAATCGTATATTACTTATGTCTTATCAAGCTATCTATGAAAATAAAAACAAAGAACTACTAAAATACGATTTTTTTTGATTTGGTGACTTGTTTATAAAAATAGATACAGCAAGTAATATCTCATTAAAAATTGAAAAATAAAACACATTTAACTATTCCACAGCCAATTTCGCGGCCCATAAAAATGAGCTTAGGGGTAATATCTCAAAAATGGTAAGTGATAAACAAAATCTGAAATAACAGTTACATTTTAGATTAAAAAGTGTCTTAATAAAGTACTAATAAAATTGCTCTAATGGTAAAACAAAAAAGATACGAGAGAACAAAAATCGACATTTTCATATTTTTTTGCTGTAGCATCTGAAGTACGAGGAATTTTTAAAAATTAATTGTAGCTGCTCTCATACTAAGGAATATTTCATCTAATTTAAGCAACCCTGTATCTCTTATAATAAGCGAGATCCCCATGCTGGGAATGTAATCTGGGACACCCTGTATAAAAACAATATTAAAAAACTGGGTACTATTTACGGAATAATATATTGACAGATGAAAAAGAAGTATGAAAATATAAAATGAAAAAGAAAATTGTGTCATTCAATTTATCATATAATATTTGAATATACCAAGAAAATTTTACTGAAGGCTAAATAAATATAAGAATAAGTTTGCTTTTAATGGAATGGATGTGATTGCTTATTCTGACACAATAACTCGAACTGTGGCTTAATATGAGTCAATGTTGGTCTTACAGCAATTTCGATGTTCTTAAGCTTGGGCAGTATTTTCTCAATGTTGAAAATGTCATACCCACAAATAGGTAACAAATGGCAGAAGAGATGCCATTGCTAATTCTCATAGTATTAACATGTCTGCTTTCACACCAAGCCCAAAAGTATTCAAGTTTTTTCTTGATACGACCAAATTTTTACTAGATGATCCTTTTAATTATTTTTGTATTTGAGTAACACTCTGCTCATAAATAAAACGATTGGAAGTTAGCATCACCTTGCCAATCACTTTAACAGTCACAAAAAAAGGACCATCTTGTGTTATTTACAATAAAAGAGAACTTTATATGGTTCCTCGACTTTCTTTTATTTTTGTTTCACCATTAAAAAGTTACATTGCTCGTTTTATCCCCTAGAAGTTACCCAGCTATTCAACAATTTACGATTTTAAATAAAGTTAGATCAACGGATAGTTTTTTAAGAGTCTGTTCTATGTGCGAATTTTCTCAAGAACAGTCGTTTGAATTTTTTTTACACAAACCATCGCGCAACCGGCAGCTTAGACGTAAGAAAAGTTTAAGATCTTTGCGATATTATCCGTTTCTTTGGTGTATGTATATGCAAAGAGGATTACTTGCTTATTATTTTTTTTACAATTTTTATTGAAGCAGGATTTACAAGTATGAACAACGGAATAATTTTTTCAGAACATCGAACAATTACAATTTTATTTGCAGCATACATTATATTTTATCTTAAATTTTTCAGCCATGTAACAATTGTGAGCGAAATTAATGTATGCAAATCTTGTTCATTCGAAACAACGATATAAGTATGCATTTTGCTACGTTCGCATAACTTACGTTAAGGTCTACAGGAGAAATCAGATCATAAGGAACTTGTGTGGATACGGCTTTAAAATGAATAAAGAAATATTGTTCGGCTGCAAATAGCTTTTTCGATTTTTATAGCAAGGTTGAAGTTTTGTGGACGTAGCAAAAAACGAAACAGTATTTTTATCTATTTTATGGATTGCAGACTCTTTAAATTGAGCTCTCGTGTTACTTGCGGACGTATGTTGTATAAACTTCTTTTCTATTTTTATAAATAAAAATCATATTGCGACCCTTTTTACACAGATATTTCTAAAATCCAAACGCTTTGCAGTTTTTTATGACTCTTGACATTTGATCTAACTGCAATATAACTTTAACATTATAATTAGTGATTAATCAAAAGCTTTTTTATAGAGCACTTACGAAGCTGAGTGGAAATAAAATAGTAGAGAGCATCATAGCAATTAGAAACGAAGCAGGGGAAGTAATAGTTAATGAAACGGAAATTATGAAACGGTGGAGAGAATATTAACAAAAATTGCTTCATGCAGAAGAGATACGAGATGAAATAGAGCAGTAAGATCAAGAGGGTGAAGAAACACAGGAACAAGAAAAGGTAGAACAAAACGAAGATTTTATAACGAAAGAAGAGTTAATTACAGCAGTAAAACAATTGAAAAACGACAAAGCAACAGGAAACCATACAGTTACAGCAGGGATGGTAAAGAACATGAGAGAAAAAGCGGCCCTATTGCTGCTAAAATATTTCAGTGAGGTTTGGATTGACGAAAAGATACCGGAAGACTGGAAAATGGGTTTGATACTAGCTTTTTACCAAAAAGGAGACAACAAGAATTGTGGCAACTACAGAGTAATTACTTTACTAAGCACAACAATGAAATTATTTGAACAAATAATTGAAAAGAGACTACGTACGAAAATAGAACCAACACTAACAGAAACCCAAAGTGGATTCCGGAAAAGCAGAAGTGCTCACGATCACGCGTTTACATTAAAAGAAATCATATGTAGAAATTTGGCAAGATCAAGAACGGTTTACCTAGCTTTTTTAGACATGAAAAAGGCGTTTGATAAAGTTCCGCGAACAAAACTTTGGGAAAGCCTACAAAAAAGAAATGTTAGCAGCAAACTAATCAGAATCACTAAATACCTATACAAAGAAACAAGAAACTATAATAACTAAGAACATAAAGTTAGAGGCTTTTACAACACGAGAAGGAGTAAGACAAGGAGGAAGCTTAAGCCCATTCTCATTTATTACTTACATCGATGAACTAAGTAGAGAACCAAAACCCATCTATACTGGATACAGACAATTAGAACATATTAATATTATCAGAATGCGCCTTCGCGGATGATATAACTATCATAGCAGAAAGTCAAAGGGACCTAAAAGAAAACCTAAATATCTGAAAGCAAGTATTAACGGAAAATGGAATGAAAATAAACAAAAATAAAGCTCAAATCATGGTAGTATCAAACGAAGTAGAGTGGATGGAGAACTAATAGAACAAGCTAGCAGCTTTCAATACTTGGGCATTATGTTGGATGAAACAGGAAAGCAAGTTATTGAACTGAATAATAGAATACAAAAGGCTAATAGAGTATATTATGCACTGAGTAAAGGGCTCATAAACAAAAGAAAAAGCTCAAAAGAAACAAAAATGAAAGTATATAAGTCAATCTACAGACCAAATCTCACATTAGGCTGCGAAACATGGGTGTTATCAAAAAAAGACGAGAGTAAAATTATAACAGCCGAGTTGAAATACTTAAGAAGGGTGAAAGGGGTAACATAAAAGATAGAATTAAAAATGTCTAAATAAGAGAAGAATTAAAAATAGAATCCATAGAGGAATTCATAGAACAAAGACAACCTGGGTGGTGAGGACACTTACAAATATTAGACAACTCAATACCAGTTAAAAGAATATGGAAAAGCATAATGCCAGGTTTTGCCATTTGTGTGCAGATAGCATGGGGTTCCTAGCATGGGTTTGTGTCTTTGCTAAGTGTACGCACGGCCCGGCAAATAAGTTACATGGAAAGTTATTAATCGTTTCCTCGATAACGAAACGAGATTTTATTATGAAATCTGCAAGGGATATGTACAATACCTTTATCTAGAGTAGAGGGTAGTGTATGCAAATGCCAATGTCTGTCCGTGAGACGTCTCTCCGTGGCGAAATAAAAAACGTAATATACATTACAAGTGAAAAAGTAAAAATAATTCATAAATTTCTCGATAACGAGCGAAGATTCTTTCATGAAAATTGCAGGGGATATGTAAAATACTTTTATCTAAGGGGTAGTACATACCAAAGTTATTGCCTGCCCGCCAGAGACCCATCCAACGCATAGTACCATATGTTGTATTCTTTATCAGGGAAAACGTAAAAGCAATTAATTATTTTCTCGGTAACGGAAAGAGATTCTTTTATGAAATTTGCAGGGGATATGTAAAATACTTTTATCTAAGGAGTGGTACATACCAAAGTCATTGCCTGCCCGTCAGAGACCCATACAACGCATAGTACCATATGTTATATACATTATCAGTAAAAAAGTAAAAATAATTAATTATTTTCTCGGTAACGGAAAGAGATTCTTTCATGAAATTTGCAGGGGATATGTAAAGTACTTTTATCTAAGGGGTAGTACATACCAAAGTCATTGCCTGCCCGTCAGAGAACCATCCAACGCATAGTACAATATGTTATATTCTTTATCAGGAAAAACTTAAAAGTAATTAATTATTTTCTCGGTAACGGAAAGAGATTCTTTCATGAGATTTGCAGAGGATATGTAAAATACTTTTATCTAAGGGGTGGTACATACCAAAGTCATTGCCTGCCCGTCAGAAACCCATCCAACGCATAGTACCAAATGTTATATTCTTTATCAATTAAAAAGTTTAAGTAATTAATTATTTTCTCGCTAACGGAAAGAGATTCTTTCATGAAATTTGCAGGGGATATGTAAAATACTTTTATCTAAGGGGTGGTACATACCAGTCATTGCCTGCCCGTCAGAGACCCATCCAAGACATAGTACCATATGTTATATTCTTTATCAATTAAAAAGTTTAAGTAATTAATTATTTTCTCGCTAACGGAAAGAGATTCTTTCATGAAATTTGCAGTGGATATGAAAAATACTTTTATCTAAGGGGTGGTACATACCAAAGTCATTGCCTGCCCGTCAGAGAGCCATCCAACGCATAGTACTATATGTTATATACATTATTAGTAAAAAAGTAAATATAATTAATTATTTTCTCGGTAACGGAAAGAGATTCTTTCATGAAATTTACAGGGGATATGTAAAATACTTTTACCTAAGGGGTGGTACATACCAAAGTCATTGCCTGCCCGTCAGAGACCCATCCAACACATAGTGCCATATGTTATATTCTTTATCAATAAAAAAGTTAAAGTAATTAATTATTTTCTCGGTAACGGAAAGAGATTCTTGCATGAAATTTGCAGGCGATATGAAAAATACTTTTATCTAAGGGGTGGTACATACCAAAGTCATTGCCCTCCCGTCAGAGACCCATCCAACACATAGTGCCATATGTTATATTCTTTATCAATAAAAAAGTTAAAGTAATTAATTATTTTCTCGGTAACGGAAAGAGATTCTTGCATGAAATTTGCAGGGGATATGAAAAATACTTTTATCTAAGGGGTGGTACATACCAAAGTCATTGCCTGCCCGTCAGAGAGCCATCCAACGCATAGTACTATATGTTATATACATTATTAGTAAAAAAGTAAATATAATTAATTATTTTCTCGGTAACGGAAAGAGATTCTTTCATGAAATTTACAGGGGATATGTAAAATACTTTTACCTAAGGGGTGGTACATACCAAAGTCATTGCCTGCCCGTCAGAGAGCCATCCAACGCATAGTACCATATTTTATATTCTTCATCAATAAAAAAGTTTAAGTAATTAATTATTTTCTCGGTAACCGAAAGAGATTCTTTCATGAAATTTGCAGGGGATATGTAAAATACTTTTATCTAAGGGGTGGTTCATACCAAAGTCATTGCCTGCTCGTCAGAGACCCATCCAACGCATAGTGCCATATGTTATACTCTTTATCAATAAAAAAGTTAAAGTAATTAATTATTTTCTCGGTAACGGAAAGAGATTCTTTCATGAAATTTGCAGGAGATATGTAAAATACTTTTATCTTAGGGGTGGTACATACCAAAGTCATTGCCTGCCCGTCAGAGACCCATCCAACGCATAGTACCATATGTTATATACATTATCAGTAAAAAAGTAAAAACATTTAATTATTTTCTCGGTAACGGAAAGAGATTCTTTCATGAAATTTGCAGGGGATATGTAAAGTACTTTTATCTAAGGGGTAGTACATACCAAAGTCATTGCCTGCCCGTCAGAGACCCATCCAACGCATAGTAAAATATGTTATATTCTTTATCTGGAAAAACTTAAAAGTAATTAATAATTTTCTCGGTAACGGAAAGAGATTCTTTCATGAGATTTGCAGAAGATATGAAAAATACTTTTATCTAAGGGGTGGTACATACCAAAGTCATTGCCTGCCCGTCAGAGACCCATCCAAAGCATAGTACCATATGTTTTATACATTATCAGTAAAAAAGTAAAAACATTTAATTATTTTCTCGGTAACGGAAAGAGATTCTTTCATGAAATTTGCAGGGGATATGTAAAATACTTTTATCTTAAGGGTGGTACATACCAAAGTCATTGCCTGCCCGTCAGAGACCCATCCAACGCATAGTGCCATATGTTATATTCTTTATCAATAGAATTTGTGTTGGATGGGTCTCTGACGGGCAGGCAATGACTTTGGTATGTACCACCCTTTAGAAAAAAGTATTTTACATATCCCCTGCAAATTTCATGAAAGAATCTCATTCCATTACCGAGAAAATAATTAATTACTTTTACTTTTTTACTGATAATGTATATAACATATGGTACTATGCGTTGGATGGGTCTCTAACGGGCAGGCAATGACTTTGGTATGTACCACCCCTTAGATAAAAGTATTTTACATATCCCCTGCAAATTTCATGAAAGAATCTCTTTCCGTTACCGAGAAAATAATTAATTATTTTTACTTTTTTACTAATAATGTATATAACATATGGTACTATGCGTTAGATGGGTCTCTGACGGGCAGGCAATGAATTTGGTATGTACTACCCCTTAGATAAATGTATTTTACATATGTCCTGCAATTTTCATGAAAGAATCTTCGCCCGTTATCGAGAAATTAATGAATTATTTTTACTTTTTCACTTGTAATGTATATTACGTTTTTTATTTCGCCACGGAAAGACGTCTGACGCACAGACATTGGCACACATTTGCATACATTACCCTCTGCTCTAGATAAAGGTATTGTACATATCCCTTGCAGATTTCATAATAAAATCTCTGTTCGTTATCGAGGAAACGATTAATAACTTTCCATGTAACTTATTTGCCGGGCCGTGCGTACATTTAGCAAAGACACAAACCCATGCTAGGAACCCCATGCTATCTTCACACAAATGGTTTTGCCACAGGCCCCAATACGCTCCTGCGGAACCCCAGACTTTATAGGGTGCAGAATGGTATATTCTTCTTTTTATTTTACAAAAAAAAAGTCTGTCTTGTAGGTATGATTTTAACAAAATGAAGATGTTGTGTGGTACAATTTTGTTGTTGTTATACAGCAATCCTTTGTGCCAAATCTTGTCAAAAGCTCGGCTAATGTCAAGCATCGATTTTTTAAGCAAATAATTTGACCCATTTGGTGTCTATCTAGTGAAAAATTTAGCCAACTGTATCATTTCTCAAACCTATAACGCTTGGTTTATAGTTTTATTATTCTCACTGGACGATTTTTGTGTTATTCATCGGCAATAATTTTTACTTATTCTGAAAAGACAAAATAACGCAATGCTCAGTCAACATTATCCTTTTTAAATAATTAAAATATTCGTTAAAATTACTTCAGTTTGATAGAAAATTCCGAGCGCGTGTTTTCCTTTGGCAGAGCTTGAATTATAAGTAATTATTTGCAAATGAAAGAGCTATTCGACGCTCTGATCATTCTTAATTATTGCAGCCGACAGCGCTTTGAAGTTTTTATGAAGTGACTATTAAAAAAAATTATCGACAAATTGTGCAAACAAAACAATATAACGCCGCCGGTAGTTTTATACGTAAGACCAACATTTTCAGGTGTGCGAAATATATTTGCTCAGTGGTAAGCTGTTTACAGCGGTGTCAGGTCACGGGATTGTTGGGGTCCGTCCAAGAACTTTCTGGGTCTTGATCCCTTTAACCCTTTTAAGGATAACAGTATATTTTATACGTTATATTTACAGCTACTGTTTTATTTTAAACCTTTTATTTAAAATAGTATCGGAGTTGAAAAAGTTTTAGACTTGCAGAAGAAAAATTTTACTTTATTTTAGGAAAAATATAAGAGCAATTGCGCAAGGTACGTACAGATAGATAAGTGAGTTATTATGTACAGGAATAGCTTCAAAGGTAGTAGAATGTCATCTATACATTTTAATACAAATCATTAACTTTAACAGTTTAAAACATACTTTAAAACCACATATTATATGGTTATGGTTGTACACAGGGTGTTTCTTAAATATTGCGAAAAACTTCGTGAGATAGTTTTTTAACGAAAATTAAGGGGAGTTTTTATATAATTTTTTTTCTTAGACGTCTCCTTTCGTAGTTACATCCCCCTGAAGAGGAGCGGTAAAATTACGTTTTTATTTTATTTCTCAAATTTGGAGATGTGTAGGAGAATGGCATTTGATAGATGTTTTGTACTTATTGAAAGGTTTCCCATAGTAATATTTTTAATTATCTCCCACCTTCACAAGGAGCTGAGAAGAGCAACCCCTGTTAGTTTTTTTATGGCAACTTTTTAAAGGCTTGAAATATTGCAATTTAAAAAAGCTTGATTTATTTATTTTTTAAATTATTCTTTACATTTTTTAGCATAACCTACAGTTTTTGAGTAAAAAATTAAATGAGTGTTCACAAACCATTAAATATTCTAAATCAAAACGATTCATTTTGGTAGTTACCGTGGTTTGTTTTTGTTCGTATTGGGTAGAATTGACGGGTGTAATTCCTTTTTGAACTTTAAATTGCAAAATTTTAAGCCTCCAAAAGGTTCTGATAAAAAAACCAACAGGGGTCGCACTTTTCAGTTCGTTGTGAAGGTGAGAGATAATAAAAAAAATGTTACTACGGGAAACCTTTTAATGAGTATTTACCTAATGTAAACCTACACATCTCCAAATTTAAGAAATAAAATAAAAACCTATTTTTACCGCTGCTCTTTAGGGGGGTGTAACTCCGGAGGGAGACGTCTAAGAAAAACATTTATATAAAAGCCCCTATTAATTTTCGGTAAGGAATTACCTCCCGAATATTTCCGCAATATTTAAGAAACACCCTGTATATTGCGGATATTTAAGTTATGGGGACAATGTTTTTGTCCAAGGACAATTATGAAAGGAATGTACAGAAATACCAACGAAATAACATGACATTGTTAGTTTAGCTTCAAATTCATTGAAAAAACGTCACTTTTATTTTCGGTGCCAAATCTTTACTATTTCAAAAGTTATAGGTCTATTTGTATGCCGAGAATTTTAAAGTTATCGGAGTTAATGTTATTGTATAAGGACAATTATGCAAAAGACGTACAGAAATGTTAAAAGTTACCTATAGGTACAGTACAGACAGACAGACAGAATTAACATAAAATTGACAGTTAAGTTTCAAATATCTTGGATAAACGTCATCATTTAATTTAAGTACAATATTTTGATAGTTATAGGTGTTTATTTGCCAATACAATTGGTTATTATCTCTAAGGTTTTTTCACTTAAACATTTGTATAATGTGCGTTCGGAAAAACAAACAAATTGACATGAATTGATAGTTCTGCTTCAAATACATTCGAAAAACGTTCTTTATTAATGTTTTGGAAAATCTTTGTTAACTTGAAATGTATAGTTGTCAATATGTCGAGTAGGTATATTAGGTGTGCGAGAAAAATGTTATTGTACAGAACAATTATGCGATATACCTACAAATCGATAAAAGAATTTTTATTAATTTGTTGGTTTGGCTGGAATAATTGGAAAAACGTCCTGTGTAATATAATAATCCAATATCTTTACTAATTTAGAAAGTTATATGTCAATCAAACATGAGGAAGAACAATATTTTATTCATATGGTTTTTTATTGTATATACAGACAGATAAATCGATGACTATGGAACTGTTAGGATAGTTTAAAATACATGATTAGAACATTTCTTACTGATTTTAATAATCTATATTTAACATTTTGAAAGTTATGTGTTTATATGATACGAATTTGTAGTAATTGGGGGTTATTATGTAAGGCACTGGTTCTCAACGGGTGGCTCGCCTTATGTCTAAAGGGGGACGCGAAGAAATAAAAGGGAAAACTATTTATTGAAACAACAAGTACCTAGTGTGGACGGATTAAAAACAAATGGACGACCTTTTTTTTCTTTGGTCACCAATGTGAAACAGAATGGGTTTTTCAAACAACCTCTTTTTAGTCACTAGTGTAAAAAAATACAAGTTTCAAAACAATTTAGCGATTAGTTTTTGTCACCACTGCATAAGGGAATTGAAAGGGGGAGGCAATAAAAATTGATATAAAAAGGGGGGCTCAAGTTCGAAAAGGTTGAGAAACACTGATGTAAGGGTAGATAGGTACAGGGTGGTTTAAATTCGATGGGATTACATGGGGATCTCGCTTAATAGGCAAGATAGAGAAACGGTTATATTTCCAAAAATGCGCAGTTTTTTGAGACAAACTTGGAACCGTTTTCAATTTTTGTTTACCATTTCCGGTTAAGTTATCAGAAAAAAAGTGTTATTTTGCCATGATAATAATGTGTCATATCTCCGTTATGGTTGTACATACTTTACTTTATAAACATTATTTGTAGATATTTTGGGTTAAATTCGATTACACTAAAAAAAAAAAAATGCACGCCGTTAAAAAGTGATGACAAAAACTTACCTTTTTTTAAAGGGAACCTATAGTTGGCCATGAGGCCATGACCTATTTGAATTCCTTATTTCCTTTTCTCATTCCAAATATATAAGGGTTGATGTATTTTTTTTTTTCAATAATACGCAAGTTACGAAGGTTTTTTAGTTTTTGTTTTAAAGAAAAACAGTAGGCTGTGAAAAGAAACACAAACAAGGTGTAAAACCTTTTAAAACTCATGTAATAAAAGTTACGAAGGTTTTTTAATTTGTTGTTGTGATAAACATTATAAATATTTGAACAACAATATATCACATAACTGCTAATTCAGGCTATATTGTGGTTGTCTTATGTTCAAATATTTATAATGTTTATTACAACAAGAAATTAAAAAAACCTTCGTAATTCCATAAGTACTCCATAAGTTTTAAAAGGTTTTACACCTTTTTTTGTTTTTTGTTTTCACAGCCTAATATGTTTATCTTAAAAACAACAAACTAAAAAACCTTCGTAACTTGCGTATTATTGAAAAAAATACATCAACTCTTTTATATTTGGAATGAGAAAAAAAGAATTCAAATAGGTCATAGCTAACTATAGGTTCCATTTAAAAAAAAAATCAAGTTTGTGTCATAACTTTTTAACGACGAGTGTAAAATTATTATTTTTTTAGTGTAACCGAATTTAACACAGAAATACCCAAAAATAATGTCGATAAACTATTTCGATATTTAGAATAATAACGGAGATATGACACATTATTAATTTGACAAAAAAAAACACTTTTTTCCAATAACTTAACAACGGGAAGTGATAGAAAATTTTCGAAAACCGTTCTGTGTTAATCTCAAAAAACTGCACATTTTTGGTAAAGTAACCATTGCTCTATCTTGAATATTAAGCGAGATATCCATGTAATCCCATCGAATTTGGACCACCCTGTACTTACAAGCAAGAGAATTAATAAGAATTGTAGGACATTACATTAAATAAATTTAAAAAAAAATGCCTTGTAGATTCTGAGTGTCACAAGTAGGTTGTAAGGCAAATGTGGCAGTTTAAGGCAAATTTGTAAATTTGAAAAAAAAAATTGTACATAGGCAGATTTTAAGATGTAATCCAAATCGTTTGGAATTTATTCTTGAATCATGCAAATTTCCATGTATTAAAGAGAACAGACTAACTAAATGTTGACAAATTAAATTAAGAGCATATATTTTTGTAATATGTAAGTAGGATTATACACAAAATTATTACTCATAGTGAAACCTTAGATTTATATTCATTCCTACACTGTTATTGACATTTTACTGGCCGCATTATTTAAAATTTTAACACTGTAATTAGTTTTTTGTGTAATTCTGTACGTCATCGTGACTTATTCAAGTCTAACTCTCGCCATCAAAATTATATCCTTAAATCACAGATATTATCGTCATCTAGTACTCTATAAAACGTACTACAAATAAAAGTGTACCCCACCTTTAAGGGAATTAAACTGTTAGAAGTATGTAGTAATACATGTATAATACATATGTGTATATGAGGTGTACGGTGAACTTTTAAAGCCTTACAAATTTATAGTGTATGCGGTGTTTCAAAACATTCAGTTAACACATAGTAACATGTGTAGCGATCACACAAATGCCCCGATATCCACGACTGAAAGATATTAAGGTAAGAGTTAATACGTTTTTTTATTTCATGTTCAGCCTATTAAATGGCTATAGCGTATAAACACATTTCATTTACGTGTTGAAGGTCCTACGATACGCAGATGTTGTAAAAAACGCCCTAAAAAATAATGTGCTGTTTGTATACTGCCGGCTGAAAATTTGGATTCACTTTTTTACTGATCAGAATTATATTCTGCTTTGTTAATTTTATTAAAAGGATGCGAATTTAATATTTTTTTAATATATTGCTACAATTTAAATCCAATTTAAACCAAATAAAAGTAATTTTTCAAATCGTATATATAATTGTTTCTTTCTAAATAGCATTTACTTAAAAACATTCTCAGTAGGCTCTGCTTTGTGCAATATAAACAAACGGCGTTCTAATTTTCAAAGCTTTTCTAAGTTTTTAATTATTTTCTATATCCACTGAAGAACCTCAAGGAGGTGTTTTATAAAAATAAAAGTTCGATTGGGTAAGGACCTGACGATTGACGTGGCTAAACCATTTTCTAAGTACAATAAACCTCGATTTTAATCAAATTCAAATTTTACTTACCTGTGTCAGTATTTTACCTAGTTTCATGTAGAAACTTATGGCTATATCTGTATTATAGCGAAAGCACAAGCTGTTTTTTTTTTGTTGCTAACATCTGATTAATTTACATGTATTTATTACATACAGGGTGTTCCACTTTTTTGTAGCAGGACTTAAACAGTCGATACAAAAACTTATTTTAAAGCGAATATTCCATATCAACATTGATCCATAACAGCTTCATTTTAAAAATACAGGGTGTTTAAATTTTCGAAAAAATATCGATAATTTATAACCGTTTCTCAACCAGTAGTTATATTTAAACCAAATTTGGTATACAGCACCACCTTACAGGTTACCACATTCGGCTAAAATGTTAAGCCCCGCAAGCAACCAGTGGCGGAGTTATGGGGGTTCAATTTCAATAAATGTTTAAAACACTAGTACGGCCCTATTTAAAGTCAAACTTAAACTGGTTTTTGGGTCTAGCATTTTATTCTAAAACAAAAAGTGTCTAGACTTTTTTTCGTATTTCCCACCTTTTGGCGCGGAATTTGATATATTTTACTATTCTCGCGAAAAATTTGCTCATAAGTTCGATCTAAAAATATCGCTTATGTTCAACATAAAGAAGTAATTACCGATTTTTGCAGTTTTTTATAACAAAACATGCTAATAATGAGTGAAGAAGTTCCGCTAAATTAACGATTAATGATCCACATTTTAGGCATTTACTCTGCAACTTGCAATTATCTTCTTTTTGCGATATTTTTAGAACGAATTTATTAGCAAATTTTTCGCGAGAATAATAAAATAAATCAAATTTCTCGCTAAACGGTAGCAGATACGAATAAAAGTCAAGAGACTTTTTATTTAGAATAAAATGGTCTATTTAAAAACAAGTTCATATTGGATAGAATTGACAGATGTTATGCATTTTGACGTTACGCGGCGCCAACGCTAAAACGCCAATCAAATCTATCCAATATGAACATGAACAAACCATGGTAACCATCAAAATGAATCGTTTTATATTGGAATATTTAAGGGTGCATGTTTACCTACTTAATTTTTTACTCAAAACTGTAGGTTTTACGAGAAAAACTAAAAAATACAAAAGTTTCTAAATAAATCAGGCTTTAAAAAAAAAAAATTAAAAAATCTTAACCCACCAAAAAGTTCTGATAAAAAAAAACCAAGAGGGGTCGCACTTTTCAGCCCCCTCCAAAGGTGGGGGGAGATGGTTGAAAATATTACTATGGGAAACCTTTTAATAAGTATAAAACATCTGCCAAATATCATTTCCCTAAATACAGTGTGTTCAAAAGGTATGGAATATGCTATCTATCTCAGTAAATATCCACTTTAGCGAAAAATGTTTAGAATAAAAGTTGTTTGGTACCTAGTTTTTCACCATAATACAATATTTAATTTTTCTTTTCAAATAACAAAAGCGCAATAAAAAACAATTTAATTTTTTTAAATGGCAAGGTACCCCTATATTATACTCATTTGATAGAGACTTTTTTTCTCTTTTCAATGATGGGGTCACCTTAAAAATTAAGTTAATGCTAAGAGGCTGGAGAATATCGAAAATTTAAAAGATCTTATTAGAGAAATTACACCTGAAATGGTTGGGAATGTTATAAACGGGTTTAAAAACCGAGTTTATCATTGCCGTTGTAAATGGTTCACAGTTTGAAAACTTATTGAAGATTTCGTCAAAAAAATTTAATTTTTTTGATGTTTTTCTCAAAAAGTTGCTTAAGTAAGGGTACTAAAGTTTTGCATCTAAAAAGAGAAAAAAAATCTCTATCAAATGAGTAGAATATAAGGGGTACCTTGTCATTTAAACAATTTCAATTATTTTTCATTGCGCTTTTGTTATTCGAAAAAATTAAATTTAAATTTTGTCTTTTGGTGGAAAACTAAGAAGGTATCAAACAAGTTTTATTCAGTCGATATTTACTGAGATATATAGCATATTCCATACCTTTTGGACACACTGTATATCCAAATTTGAGAAATAAAATAAAAACCTAATTTTACCGCTCCCCTTTAGGGGGTGTAACTCCGAAAGGAGACCTCTATGGAAAAAAATATATAAAATACCCCTCTTAATTTTCGATAAGGAATCACCTCCCGAATTTTTTCGCAATATTTAAGAAACACCCTATATAATTACCAAACCTTAATAAAGTATTTATGAAAAAATATCTGGTATTTTACATTTTGTATAAAAATAATTTAAATTTAAAGTTGTATAGATTTTATTTGGCCACCAGATATCTGTAACAATATTTGCCATTATTTGTTGTGTAACGGGTTTTCATTTTTGCAGGCATCATGCAGTTCTTGTCCGGTCGCACCACCAACAGTCGTAACGACGCTACCGGGTTCCAGAATAATTCGCCAAAGTTCGCAGCCCGAAGCGTCGGCGCCTTGCTGCGTTCATGGTACCGCTCCTTCCACCTCTCTGAGACAGTTACGGGACCACGGAGAAGGCGGTATCGCCGGTATCGCGGCGGACTCGCTCCGTATCAATGGGGCCATGAGAAACTTTCGTCAGGTATGACAAAACATTCACACCAAACATTATCGATACACTAACGAACTAATATTTTTCTTGAAAAGAACCATCTCTTAGCAGTAAACACCATAAATAACTAAAAACTGCAACTAACGCCGCTGAGCTATAAAAAACAAAAGTTTTAGCTTTCATAGCAAAACTTCAAGTTGTCTAGGTCAAAGAGATAGTTCTATTTCACAAAAGATTCTCCATTTCCAAGCTGTAAACAAGATATTATAGTTACTTTCTATTTCCGCACTGGCATTTATCCAAAAATTTTAATACTCCTTAATTGTTCTATTACTTAAGTATTTGCAGTCTTGCAACTTTTGTTTGTATTGCACGTCTAAATAAGAAAATGGAATATTGTAGATGTTATGCTATAAAAATAATCTTCCCGTTATCTTTGCAGATGTCTATATTGATGTGGAATATAGAAGTAATTTATTTCTTTGTTTTGGACAAGAATTTTACGTCAGTTATCCACTACACAATTTGCAAATATTGTATTTATCGTATCGTTCAGGCTTCCGCGACTGTTGTTTATTACAGAAGTGTTGCAAAAGAGGCCGATGAAGTTGCTAAAACCGAAATATTAGCAATGTTTTAAAAAGAATTACCAAACATTTTAACCCTAAATTTTCGTTTTATGTGGGACAATGACCAGTGTAGCGAGGGTGTGTCTGATCCAGGGATAATCCCTTTCTGGTATTTAAAAAAATTTGAAAACAAAACTGGTAAACGATTTTTGTCTCTGAAGATATAAGATGTGTCCAGAATTCGAGGCTCACCATTGGTAACTTTTAAACTGTAATAGATACAAGGTCGGTCAAATGGGACAAAAGTTACCTACTTCATAGAACAATACAGCGATGCCTTTGTTAAAAAAAAATAATTAAGGCTAGTTTGATATTGATGAAAAACCAAAAATGTGGCATTTTTTACATGAATGTATCTCAGTTGCTATGTGATATAGCAAAAAAAGTTTTTAACCAAAGTGGTAGATATTTTTCATTGCCATAAAATGGCGGCAATCTATTTTTTTAATATTGCATGTTTTACGAGATACAGCATAAACTTGCATTTTTTTAAAATGCAAACCATAGTTGATTTTAGTGTCATTCGAGAGCTTATTTTTTTTGCTCTTTTCAATGATGTGCCACATGATACATTTATTTTGAAATTTGATGGCTCTAATATTAAAATAAAATTTTGATAAAAAAAAATTAAGCAAGCCATAAATTAATAACGTCGGGTTTCATCTATTAGCTGATGAGAAACAAAAGAACGCCTAAACAAAGCAAAAAACAAGGTATAAATGAATTATTTTATTTACAACATAACAATGCTTAAATTATACATATCATAGTATATGTACAATCATTTTTATGTCATAAATCTAGTACGCAATTTTGAATGTCTAGATAAACATTTACAAACAAAAATTATAAACCTTGATTATTTTCTCAAAAAAATAAATTTAAAGTGTTATTTTTTCCAACACTAATTGATTTTCAGCAGTAATTTTTTGAAAACGTCTTTGTTTTTTTATACTATGTGCAATCTTACATAAGAGAGTTGTTTATGTATAAATAACACCTTTTCCATATTTGGAAAGACTATTATAAAAACGTAAAAAAATTAATTTTAAACTATCAATACGATGGCCAAACAACAAAATATTCATTAAATTAACAATAAAATTCTAAATCTGAATGGTCATATTCAGTTTCAACAGTTGTAACAGCAAGTACTTCTATAGCCTGGATCTCTTTGTTTTGTTTATAATTTTTACCAGGTTTTTATACGAACCAAACTCTCTGAGATTTTTTTCCAGTTGAGAAAATACAGTTCTGTGAGGTTGTCGTCTCTCTGGATACAAATTTATGTTATCAGCATATGCTCGTTTTGAATTCCTTGAGCTTTTAATATACACAGAAAACTTATCTGTTTTTTTTTTCAATGGAGAAAGCCATAATATTATCGCAGTATTTACAATGACAGTTAAAAACTGACAATACCTGAATTGGATCTAACAAACATTTGTTTCACAGCCTAAATGATTTATTATCTTTGGTTTTGCTATCAAAAATTACAAAATAGTATAACCAATATTGGATTTTTTGCTTTGTTTAGGCGTCCTTTTGTTTCTTATCAGCTAATAGATGAAACCCGATTTTATTAATTCATGGCTTGCTTAATTGTTTTAATCAAAATCGTTTTTTAATATTGGAGCCGTCAAATTTTACCATGTGTATAATACGGCACACCATTGAAAAGAGAAAAAATAAGCTCTCGAATGACACTAAAATCAACTATGGTTTGCATTTAAAAAAATGCAAGTTTATGCTGTATCTCGTAAAACATGCAATATTAAAAAAATTGATTTTATGGCAATGAAAAATATCTACCACTTTTATTGAAAACTTTATTTGCTATATCTCATAGCAACTGAGATAAACTCATGTAAAGATATGACACATTTTTGGTTTTTCATCAATATCAAACTAGCCTTACATTTTTTTTCAAAAACAAAAGCATCGCTGTATTGCTCTATGAAGTAGGCAGCTTTTGTCCCATTTGACCGACCTTGTATCTATTACGGTTTAAAAGTTGCCCATGGTGAGCCTCGAATTCTGAACACACTGTATATGAATTTATAAATTATTGAACGGTACAACCAATACGAATTTTAAATCAACGCACATACAAAAAGTAAAGTATTACGGTTAAGTTGGTGAAAATCAATTTTAAATATAACTTAAAACAATTTTGTTTAATTCATTGAACTTTCTGCACGATTACCAAATTTCGTTAAACAATATTTCGTACGTTTATTAATTGCACCAACACTATTTACGTAACTCATACGTTCCAGAATTGCGCTAAATCGCTAATTAACGTTTTTCTTAGTAGTAAGTACTGTTAAATAAAATTAAAACACGCGTTAGATTGTTGTTAATCAATATAGGACAAGCCAATAAAATTTATAATCAAGCAAAGCAGGTGTATAAACAATATTTTTAGTACAATCTTAAAAGCTTCGTTTCTAGACATTTTCAACGAAATATGCAGGAGTTTTTCAATTCCTGACGTCAAAAATCTACATCGTCGACGCTATCTTGATCTGCCATAAACGGAAAATGAACTCCAGGTAGGCAAATAGGTCAACTGCTCAACTGCTTAAATATAGGCCAACGTATTCATTAAAATAAAAAGCTTCCTATGTGAATTATATACATTATTCCCCTGGGCTGTATAGCTTAGTCCTTGGTATATGTGCACGTGTAATTGTATTTTTTTAATTCCCCGCGTATTTATGCTACGGTTACGTTAATAATATATTAACACGAATCGTGAAAGTCGCTTAGGACATAATCCTCGGTTGGATCCATAACATTACGTTGTTAGTTATTACTATACCGGTCTTTCATGATCCGATCCGCCAAAGGTTTAATCCCCAACTATATGCTTATATTACTTTCACAGTATGAGATTTTGACCACTTAAACGCATGATTCTTCTGCGTTGTTAACATTTATCATGAATAACTGATGAAGCGAATTAAATTAGTTTTGATGTAATTTTGTTGCGGGAAAGCTTGCAGATATTACATTTTGCAGTTGCATGCTTCAGTGAAATCCTTTTTAGTCGTTCTAGTGTTACAAATTAACTCAGACGTTCCGTTTCAGTGGCTCTCTCTTAATTTGACAAGATACTCCATTAGTTATATACTTCGGGAAACTGATCACATCTACTTACAAAACTTGGAAAACCGTTTTAACCGTCTTGCGTTTGTTGAAAAACGCCCCCGATTGTATACACAAAAAATCTCTTCATTAACTCTTGCTCATAGGGTCTAAAATTCATTCGAATCGTTTATAAGAAACGTGATCTTAATAAAGACATATTTTAATTAGTATTTATTTATTTATTTAGTCATGAGATCTTCTACTGTTAGGTGTAGGACTGTTAAAAGTTGTGTTGTGCTGACTTGTTTTCATGTTTTTATGTCTTGTGCTAGCCTTTTTATGTCTTTCCATTTGATGTTTCTATCCGTTGCTGTTTTTTTAACTTCGTCTTTCCAGGTTTTTCTTGGTCTACCTCTTTTGTTTTTTCCCTGTGATCTTGCTCCGAAGGCTTTTCTGGTTAACCTTTCTTCTATCATCCTATAAAGGTGACCCAACCATCCCAACTGTCTTTCTTGTATTTTTGTTTCAACTGATTTGATCTTTAGTATGTTTCATTTCTGATTCCATTTGATGTTTCTATCCGTTGCTGTTTTTTAACTTCGTCGTGCCAGTTTTTTCTCGGTCTATCTCTTTTGCTTTTTCCCTGTGCTCTTGCTTCATATGCTTTTCTGGTTAACCTTTCTTCTTTCATCCTATAAATGTGACCCAACCATCCCAGCTGCCTTTCCTGTATTTTTGTTTCACTTGATTTTATCTTTAATTGTTCTCTATGTTTCGTTTCTGATTCTATCTTTTTTGGTTTCTCCTTGGATTTTTCTTAGAAATCTCATTTCTGCTGCATTCACTCGGCCACTATGTTTATTTGTGAGTGCCCACGTTTCACTTCCGTATAAAAGTGCAGGAGTTACTACCTTCTTGACCACAAAAGTTCGTTTTGGGACTTCTCTATTTCCAAAAAATGTTGTTCTTAAACTGTTAAATTTTAATTAGTATTCATGCATAAACTGCTCAAAATACTAATTTAAGTTGCAAAAGTCGTTTATAAGCAAGAAAAATTCTTTTTGACCCACCCTGTACCTTAATAACCAAGAAAATTAAATCTACGTAGAATAATCACACCCTCAGACGAAGTTCAACGCAAATCTTATTCTCGGCAGATTAGATTCACAATAGATCGGATCTTAAACGAATTAAATCCACTACAGGTTGCTTTCACAATAGATTAGGTTTTCCAAGAGAATAGATTTAAAAAAGCTCAAGTTCAACGTGAATTAGGATCACCATTAATTAGATTTCGGGACGATAATTATAAATACATTTTTTTTTTGTTATGGAGGGACACGTGGAAACTTAGCTGATTAAAGTTTTTCACTAAGCAATTACTGCAAATAACTCTTAAATTGTAACTAGAATAGATTAAAATTTGTTGAAATGACAATGTTGACCAAATGTTGTGTTTGCACTCTGCTTAATTATGTTTTATTGGCTTTTCCAAAGGTTTACAAATAATCTGAAATACATCTCTTATTTATTTACAGCAGGTATTATACCTTAAGCCTGTTTGTCGCACTTCTAACTTAGTCGTTTTAAGGGGAAATTCCTATAAACATTAAATTTTGGTCAATCGCAGGAGAACTGTGTTAAAGTGTTTTTTTCTACTTTAAAAAATATATCGAACCAACGTCAATAAACTTTTTTTATTAATAACATAGTACATACAGGGTGAGTCATTAGTGCGGGATCGGTCGATTGTGGCTAAACAGTTTGAGATAGAAAGTTAATTCAAACGCTATTTTATACAGTTTTCCGAACACGATAAAAATATTTTCAAATATACAGAGTGAGTCACCTCTCTGGAACTAATAGCAACTTTTATTTTTCAAATACATCACCCCATTTTTTATTTAATATTTATGACCGCCTTTATTTTAGCTTTGCATCAATATACAATACTACAGGTTTTTATGCGACCTTGTCACTAAAAAAATAGTTATTTATGTATCAAGGCCAAAAAGTGCGTTTTGGCCGAGGTGCATATTACATTTTTTGTGCGATAGAATTATAAACAATTTAAATTTTTAGTATTTTTCAAAAATATAGGTTAGAAACTACGTGACATTCTGTCACTGACAGATGGCGTATGCTCTTAGCTTTAATGCAAATTTACGCTGTAGCGGCCGAAAAAGTTACTTTTCAGGCCGTTGCTAAAGGTAACGGCCTGAAAAGTTACTTTTTAGGCCGTTGCTAGGGATAACGCCGGTAATGCAGTACTTTACGGCTGCTAACGCGTCCGTCAAATAGCTGTCTCTAGTACGATCGCACAAAAAATAGTTTTCTAAATTGTTCAAGGTTTTATATATATTTTTTTTAATTCTCCTGAAGTTATTTTTCGAAGTACAGCGTTGTAATTTGGTAAGGACATGCAGAAAACATTGCTTTATTCACTGGATATAAAAAAGTTTGAATGACGCGTACAGGGTGTTCATAAATAGGTGGCAACATCCATGATTTTCAAAAGCTCGTAACTCAATTTTTTTAAATGCAAACCCCTGTATTTATTTATGTCATCGAATTCGTCTTTAAGAGAGCTTAATTTTTTGTTGAGTATGTCCTATACCCAAAACTCATACTTTTCGAGATATTCGACATTTTTTCTTTTAATCGTTATTGAACATCAAAAACGTGTCATTTATTTCTTGAATTATTTCTTTATTTACGGAGATAGCAATAGTGTCCCATGGAAAAGTGAAACACCCTGTATAATATGGCTTCTAATTGTCCAAATAATTTTCTAAAATATAAAAAATCTCTTCTTAATAACTAAGAAAAAATGCAAGAAGACTAATTAATTTTATTATCAGTTGATACACTACATTTTAGAAACAGACAAAAAATGAAAGAAAACATATTTAAAATAAATTTATACTCACAAGGGAAGGTCACGATACGCTGTCGCTAGAATTTGATTCCGGCTGTGTTTATTACATCAAGGGCATCAAAACTAAATGTTTTCCAGAGTTATACGTGCCACTGGCCATTAACTTCGGAAAAATAGGGAAAAAACTGAAAAATTGGTACAAAAAGGTCATTTTTGCGATCGCGTTGGCCATGAAACCGTCAGAGATAAAATAGAAATTCTTCTATTTACCAATGGCGCAAGTAAAATAGTGCAAAAATTTTGAAAAAATCTTGAACGGTTCCGGAGAAAAACGTCAAAAACGAAACCCTTGTATAAGCGCTATGTATTGAGTAGTTGTCGCATATCTGTATTACTATATCTATGCGACTTGCATAGGCGTTTAACATAGGGAAAACCGTTTTTACAAAGGCCTCGTTTTTTGCGTTTTTCTTCGGAACCGTTTAGGATTTTTTCAAAAACTTTGCACCATTTTACTTGGAAAGGATGCGCGCATTGGTAAATAGAAGAATTTCGATTTTGTCTTTTACAGTTTCATGGCCAACGCAATCGCAAATATTACTTTTATTAGTCAGCTATTCAGTTTTTCCCCTACTTTTTCCGAAGTTAATGGCCAGTGGCACGTATAACTCTGGAAAACATTTAGTTTTGATGCCCTTGATGTAATAAACACAGCCGGAATCAAATTCTAGCGACAACGTATCGTGACCTTCCCTTGTCAGTTTAAAACTAATTTTTAAACCGTAAATGCTTTCATAAAATAAACAGATTTTATGGATTACCAAACAGCTGGTTTTAATGATTGGAGTTACTGAAATCAATAACATCGTTTTTGTTGTAATTTTTCGGTCGCGCGAGTTATTTAATATTATTAACCTTGGGATGATAAAAAATATCATCGTAGGATAAATTATAGGCATAAAGGATATCCGAGTTGGGCAAGATGTTAAAAAAAAACTATTAAGAGATTCTGAAGTTTGGTATCAATATGAAAGCCATTCAGTCTTTATGAGTGTTTTGTGAGTGATGTTTTGGATAGACATTTTCCGGATAAATTGATTCTGAGGACATTATTAAGTGACAGGCTGAATCTGCACGTTTACGCCCTCGAATTTCTTTTTATATGGGCACTAAGAACCCCAATTTAACACAATGGAGCAGTTACAGCCGTTTAAAGAATTATGTTAATATAAACGTGACATATTTTCCAACTAACTTAAGTTACAGAGAAAAATAGTCGACAGCGGAATATAAAAGCCGTCTTATATTTGATAGTGAACGCCTGTTTAACTAGTTCAATAAATGGTTTTACTTGCAATAAATTTGTTCTACGTTCATTTTGGTTTTCACTTATCAAAGTTAAGCTCCTCTGTGCGAATTTCAGTTGTTATTTCATTAATTGATTTAATTGGGAACTATCTAAAAGGCGTACGCTGTTTAGCGGAAAATTAACAAAAGCCTCAGATTTTGCTAATTTGCTCGCAGGGAACACAATTTAATTGCGTTTAGCATTTACATTCTCATTACAAACGAATCAATTTCCAGTAATTTATTTTGAAAAACGGGAAGTGGGCTGTCGAATGTCGAAAGTTAATATCTGTGTCACCGGTCGAGTGACTTTTGGGCGATCCTACAAGAGGAACAAAAAATACCTAGATTGTGTTCTAAATTTTGTTGGCTATTGGTGGATGCAATACAATTTGACGTTGGAATCGTGGTTACTTGTGGGTTCCATCAAATTCGTTTTGTGTACACTTGGGGTCAAAAGTAACAGAGTTGCAGCCAACCCCAATCAATGTTTTTACTTGCAAATGTTCACTCTTAACACATAATTGGTGGTTTCTTTCGTAGATGAGAACATACAAAACTTGCCGTAATAATTTTCCAATTTGTTGTATCTTTTTGTTTCACATTTTTGAATGTTTTTCATTTTACTAATGCGTATTTGGGAATCAACAGTTAATTTTGTTGATGAATACTAATATATTTACCCACTGCTTATGAGCTGTGTAAATTATTTTGCCGTTACAACTTACCCCGATCATTGTTACTTTTAGCCCCAACGTTGAGGTTGGAAGTAACAGCTGTCTTACTACAGAAAAAAAAATCTCACATATGCTTTACAAAACATATGAAATAAATATCTTGGAAGATGACAAATGTCCAATTTGTCATTAAATCAATTTGGATGTGGGAAACTTGTCATACTCTATGAGAAATTAAATACAAACAAAAAAATGTTACTTTCATCTCCAGTCTGCCCTACGTTTGGTTTAGTACCTACATGTTTTTCTTAAATTCTTTCTGGAATCTTTATTTTTATCCTCCCAATTTTGCTTTTTTGATTTTTGTTACACCCAACTGTTATAGCAAAAATCTATATATTGCGGTTTTAGTCAACATTCTGGAACGTATCAAGAAAAATAAGCGGTTTTCGGTTAGGATAAGATTCGTGTTGCCGTCCTTCGTTAAAATTGTTTGATTGAATGGACTTTAAAAATCACAACACTTTTGCGGAGGCCTGAAGCTGCGTTCACATAGAAAAGTATTGCATTATATTGTATTGCAAGAGTAGCGTTCACATAGAGGTATTGTAGTGGCAGCGCCAGCTACTTGTACACTAATGGCGATTCCCATTGCGCATACGCAGGGTTAATCCATAGATCATTGTGATTGGTTCTTGTTATGGAGTATTGCAAGAAGCTTGGAGTTTGCAATGTTTTGCAACGCGGCTTGCAACGCAATTCCACTACTTTGCTTATGTGAACGCTAGCATTTGATATTCGTATAGGTACTTAACTTTGCTTGCGCTACAATACAATACTTTTCTATGTGAACGCAGCTTGAAAATTTCAAAAGTTTGAAATTAAAAAATTTAAGGTTTGTGTGATACTGACGTAAAATTACGCTCTTCTAGTATTTTAGTTAAAATCAATCTTCGTTGTGTGGAATGCTTATTGAGAATGATACTCTCTATTATAGTATGATCATATGCAGGGTTCAGGCATGCTGGTGTCGTCGCAATCCATGGCACAAGCGCGACGAACACGACTAAAGCGCGCTCTGACGGAAGTTACCAGTGAAACCGTTACTTATGTGAAAACGGTGGGCAAAAAAAGCGCTAATGTATTATGTCCATTAGATTATGACACTTGTGCAACAAGTACATTCGCTGGTAGGTTAGTTCAGTTAACTTCCACTTGCTTTAGGTTAAAATTAATTACCCCTATGACAAAAGCCCCATTACAAAATATTTGTTTTTGCAATGGAGCGTAAACAAAGAAGCGTTGCACAAAAACCATACCGCACACTGACTTAGCTATAAAAAAAAGCATTTTGTAGCGAATTTTTCACTTTTTTGGCGGAATATCATTGTCTTAAATATAATTTTTTAAGTTACTAACTTGTAAGACAAGTAATTACAGCGTCTTTGCGAATTATACAGAACTTAATTTCTTTATCAAATTATGTTCTGCAACGTTTAATTTCAATGATAAAAGTAACCAGAGCGTCAAGTTTCCATACACTGACCAAACTTTTAGAGGATAATAATTAAATTATAAACCAATTAAAGCCAAACACAGGCATTAATTCACAAAATTTAATTTAGACAGCTCTTAGAAGTTTTACAAAGTATTCTCTAAAAACAGATAAACTGCTTATTTTAAGCCATAAAACTTGCAATTAACTAAATTTTAATCCTAATAAAGTTTCACATTACATTATTTTTAAATGCCATATCTAGTAATTCTATTAAATAAGATAAATTAACGCACAACAATATATTTTAATCGGCAAATTAGCCCTTATTCCGAAAAAACAAACGAAAAAAAATTAAATGAAAGCAAATGGTTGAATACTTTATGGACACATCGTAAATATTATTTAGCCTCTGATTGTACCAAATACTATTCATTAATATCCATTAAAAACTAAAAAAGTACTACAGGGTGGTCCACTTTTTTGTGACAGGACTTTAACAGTCGATACAAAAACTTATTTTAAACAGGTCCGTACCAGTTTTTTATAAAATGTTTTGAAATTGAATCCCCACAACTCCGCCACTGGTTGCTTGTGGGGCTTGACATTCTCACCGAATGTGGTAACCTGTAAGGTGGTGCTGTATACCAAATTTGGTTTAAATGTATCTACTGGTTGAGAAACGGTTAAAAATAATCGATATTTTTTCGAAAATTTCAACACCCTGCATCTTTGAAATGAAGCGTTTATGGACCCATGTGTTGTGGAATATTCGCTTTAAAATAAGTTTTTGTATCGACTGTTAAAGTCCTGCTACAAGAAAGTGGACCACCCTGTATAGTCTTGCACATTTTTTGGGAAAAAATTGATTATTTAAACGAAGCAATTTGCTTAACCCAACATAGGCACACACAAAAAAAATATTTAATTGGCCTTACTTCGTTTAAATTAAAAATAAGAACTCCATCAAAGACTGAGAGTACAAAGGTTACTACGATTTACAGGAGATTATAATAAAATGAAAAGTGCAAAGTATAGTATTTGGCACTTTTTTCTGGAAAAACCGAAGAATTTTAAAATTTAAGTAATTCTATTTTCTATGTTATTTACAATTTTCTTTGGTGCAATGCAGAGAAAAAAATTGCCGGGAAAGTAATTTCTATAAGTAGTGTTAAGCCGGTGTTGGCCTATGTACATTAATTAAATAGCGTTAAATGTGTTGAGTGCTACAACCACTTGAGCTCTGTAGGTCAGAGGTTTAATTTGGTGGTTGTTCTGCTTGGATAAGCGTGTGTTTTACTTGAGTTTGTTGGGAAATAAGTGAATGGGTTTCCAGCCAATTTTTATGTATCTTCTCTAGAATCTCAGATCGCGTTTTGGGCTTTCTGAGTAATAAAACAATCGTAACACTGACTTGGCATTGTCCACGGCTGAGTAGATATTAATCTAAAATTAATTACTATTATATGACCACCTTAAGTTGATTGTGTAATGTTACATTACAGGGTGGTCCACTTTTTTGTAGCAGGACTTTAACAGTCGATACAACTTATTTTAAAGCGAATATTCCATATCAACATGGTTTCATAAACGCTACATTTTAAAGATCCAAGGCGCTGAAGTTTTCGAAAAAACATCGATAATTTTTAACCGTTCCTCAACCAGTAGATATATTTAAACCAAATTTGGTATACAGCACCACCCTACAGGTTATGTTATTCGGTGAGAATTTCAAGCCCCACAGGTAACCAGTGGCGAAGATGTAAGGGTTCAGTTTCAATACATTTTATAAAAAACTATTACGACCCTGTTTAAAATCAAACTCGAACTTTTTTTGGGTAGACCATTTTCTTCTAAACGAAAAGTGTCTCTTGACTTTTCTTCGTAGATATATTTAAACGAAATTTGGTATGCAGCACCACAGGTTACCACATTCGGTGAGAATGTCAAGCTCCACAAACAACCAGTGGAGGAGTTATGGGGGTTCAGTTTCAATAACTTTTATAAAAAACGAATACGGCCCAGTTTAAAATCAAACTCGAACTTTTTTTGGGTAGACCATTTTCTTCTAAACGAAAAGTGTCTCTTGACTTTTCTTCGTAGATATATTTAAACGAAATTTGGTATACAGCACCACAGGTTACCACATTCGGTGAGAATGTCAAGCTCCACAAACAACCAGTGGAGGAGTTATGGGGGGTTCAGTTTCAATAACTTTTATAAAAAACTAGTACGGCCCTGTTTAAAATCAAACTCGAACTTGTTTTTAAGTAGAACATTTTATTTTAAACAGAAAGTGTCTCCTGACTTTTCTTCGTATCTGCCACCGTTTGGCGCGAAATTCGATTTATTTTACCATTCTAGCGAAAAACTTGCACATAAGTTCGATCTAAAAAAATTGTGAAAAGCAGAAAATAGCAAATTGCTGAGTAAATGCTCGTTAATCATAAATTTAGCGAAACTTCTTCCCTCATTATTAGCATATTTGTTATTAAAAACTGCAAAAATCGGTAATTACTTCTGTATTTTGAATATTGGCGTTATTTTTAGATCGAACTTATGAGCACATTTTTCGCGAGAATAGTAAAATAAATCAAATTCCGCGCCAAACGGTGGCAGATACGAAAAAAAGTCATGAGACACTTTCTGTTTAAAATAAAATGTTCTACTTGAAAACAAGTCCGAGTTTGATTTTAAACAGGACCGTACTAGTTTTTTATAAAAGTGTGCGCTGCGACCCCAAATAGGGTTGCGTAACTAACCGTGGGGGTCGCAAAAAATTGGCAACAGAAAAGTTTCTGATGAAGTTGTTATATTTTGACTGAGCAGAAATTCGATTTTGTTGATTTTTTACAGTGACTAAGGCCTTTGAAATTGTATCATTGAAAAAAAAAACTCAATGATTTTAACATGTCGCTTTAACGATATAATTGTAACATAATTACAGTTTAAAAAACAATTTTATAAAATATTTGCAGCTATAGATGTTTTATAATGGAAAATAATCTTTCCAAAGATTTAATTGTCAATAATGTAATGATCATTCAAACGGTGGCACAGTTTCAAAAATATGTTTTAAAAATTTTGCTTTGCAAAGACTGAGTTGGGTTTATAAACCATATTCAACTGAAATGAAAAAGGCCAGTCGTTTAATCATTAAAAGCTCAAAAACAATCCGCTGAATTATCGAGTGACACAGGTTTAAAACTTGATTTAAAAAAAAAACTGAATTTTGAACGAACGAATAACAAATGTTAGATTTTGTAGCTATATGACGAATAGAAATTTGAGGATTTGCGTGAACTCGGGTCGAGATGTTACATCAACTGTTCTTTATTCCTAGCAGTTTTAGATTTAAAGTTTTTTAACAACCAGATATACCTAAATGTTTTGACAGTCATGCAAAAATTTTATGTCATAGCACCAGTTTCACTTTACGAAGATATAAGGCTTGATGGTGATTTTCTTATGCCAAAAAATTAAAACTTCATCCAAGTCATCTAGTATACAACACTGCAGTTTAAGGTAAATAAGTTTTGGAGGTCGGAGTGTTATTTATAACATTTTACATAAAGTTAGTAAGTGGTTGAGTGTTTTGCACGATAACTTTGGATCTGCCAATTTTGTTTTACAAAGTGCAACTATCCAACAGTCTACAAGTCTGTTATAACTTTTCTAATGCGTTTTAAAAGCGACTTCCTTTAGTTTTATAATAAAGTTATGTTTCCAAGAGAAAGAAAAGCAATTTGTTTTAAGTTTTAAAATTTTATTTTTACCTCGGAACTTTTAACTGCGTTAAAGGGCGACTCGTTTCGAACATGAGCAAATGATGGTATTAAAGAATGAGTTGTAAACACCCAGTAATGTCTTTCAAAGCCATTTCAAACATCCACTAAATCTAAAAGTACTTGGTAGCATCGCCACTAGTCATTTTAAGATGACTTTTTTGATGGCAACTATAAAGTGTCAGATGTCTCACAGACGTTAAAACGCTGAAATTGAATGACTTAATTTTGCTAAAGAGTAATAAAATAACAATCTTCTTATTGTTACTACTTTAGTTGTAAGTTAATGTTTCGTTCAGATTTTTTTGCATCTATATTATGAAAAATTGCCAGAATTCAACAAAATTAATACTGTTCCAATACTTTTTTTGTTTTTAAGAGTACGATTTTAAAATTCTAGCAAACGTTTTGAGTCATAAAATAAAGTATTTTGTAAGCTTTGCGAGTACCAATTACCTCCGGTTAAGCCGGATCTTTTTACATATGATTTGTAAGTAACACCCTGTATATTTTTTGTTCTCAGTGTTTTTATTTAAATTCTTGTTTCAATAAGTTTGATAACACAATAATGTATGCCGGATGCTATTTAAGAATAAAAACTTGCGATGGCTTCCGGTGAAACCGGAAATGAAATTACACCAATGATATTTGAATAAAATTTTCTCTCTTTACGCAAATAGTATTTTAGAATTTAATAATTGTACTCACAAAATCTATAAAAAAAGAATTTAACTGGACTTGTTTATTTGTCTGCCAGTACATTTTAAGAGTTTGATAAATGGTTTCTTCTCCAATTTATTGAAAATTTTATTAGGACGAAAAATGTATCTTATAAAAGTCAGACCCTTTTCTCTCACTTTATGAATATTTATATTTATGGAGTTATTTTTTGCCGTCTTCTTATTTGTTTACCCTGTTTGGTAGAAGGGTGTATATGCCCTTTGGTAAAATTTAATTCAAAATGTTTTATTTATACGTTAGAATTATTATTTTGGCTGCTACCGGCAAAAAGTTTCGGTTAAACTGGAAATAATACACAAAAACACACGAAATTATTGCATATTTATGCTAAAGAAAGTTCGTAAAATATTAAATAATATTGCGTAAAAAGACCTTTGATGGTTCGTTTTTAAACGTAATTTTTAATTTTTAAAGCAATATTCTCTAAAAGTGTTGGTACCGACATTTAAACAGTGCCTGTTTATAACGCCTTAACGACTAACATCATTTATTAATGTTTCGCCAAGTACACAAATGCAACTAACTGCGCATCTTATCGAAGTATAGCTTGGGAAATTATGTTTGCAATTTGTAACGAAAATCAATACCATTTTATCAAACCATATTACTCCGTCAAGTATTCGTTTCAGCAAAATACTTGAAATTGTTAAACATAACCTCATAAGATACCCATCTATCCAGCGTAGCAGTCTTTAAGAACTTTCTTTTCTCTCCCAACTTATAAACGATTTGGACTTGTGTAAAAAATTAAACAATAATTCAAATCTACTCATTAGTCTGTATTTATGACCAAATTCATCAGTGGAGTAACAAGCAAAGTATTGACAGGGCCCGATCTAGCTTTTCCGCCGCCCTGTGCAAAATGGTCTTTGCCGCCCTTAATATGTAATTATAAATTATTTCTTTTAAATTTAAGTTTTGACAGTGAGTGTAAATTTTGCAGGTACATATTTGTTGAATAAACAAGTCTTTTGTTTCATAAAAAATGCAAATTCATAAAAAACAGTAACAAACCAAAATTAAATAAGTAGGAGGTAGGTAAATATATTTTTTCTCATTATTTTTTTATTAATAAAAAGCCAACATAATTACAAAGTATTTTACTGCTTGCGGCGAAACTGTTTCGCGAGGGATATTTAAATTATTATATGCCACGACAAATTGTTATTCCATATATCAAATTATATGGTGTTGACTGAAAATATCGTACAAAGGACTTTTCCATGCAAAATCAATTAGTTGCAAATATTGGCTCCCCTGATTATTCTACGACAAAAGTGTAAACATAAAAGTCGTTCAGAATCAAAAACTACGCAAGATTCTTTAGTCGCATTTTCAATTTGGTTAGCATTTTCGCTTCCATGCATCAACATCAGCAAAATTGCACAATTTGTAAACTTTTTAAAGCATTTTCCACTTTTCTACGATTATTTGAAATTTTTATTAAATAAATATGAAATAGGAAATAAATAAGCGCTTTTAGTTTTTGCATGAAGGTAAGTTTATTGTGATCTAAATTTTTAAAGTGCTGTTGGTATTATTATTCGGAAAATAATAGTGTTTAAAAAACTGTACCCGTCAAGACGCCACAAAGACAAAGATATCTGAGTTTTGTTTGTTGCAAAAACTTCGTTAATATTTTTTTTTGTACAATACTTTCAGTCGAATCTGTATGTAAAACATAGTAACATTTGTAAGAAAATTAGAATGAAAACAAATTTCAAAGTGGAATGATTATCTTATCCTAAACGCTTTACCATTGAAGAACTATTATTGTACCCACTCACAAGTACACTAATACTCGGATGTATTTTTGTATACTCTGATTTTTTATTGGGTTTTATCGATTTTAATTTCCTTTTTATAGCAATTTTGCCGCCCCTAAAATTTGCCCTGCTCGCGCCCCGCTAGATTTGGCCCTGAGTATAATATTGCAAAGGTAAAAAGTATAAAAACATGGGCGTAGGTGGAAGTAAAAAATGCAAAAGAGGGGCAGCGGTCGAGACCACCAATCGCTACAATATGACTTCTGCCATCCTTACACCTATACGGAATAAAAAATACACCATTGTATTTGAAGTAAGAAAGTAGACGTCAACTTCCGGTATTTCCCGAAGGGTCGCCATCTTGAAAATATTTTCATTAAACAGATCATATGCCAATATAATCATAACCAAAATTTCAGATCAATACCCTTTTTCATTCTTCATATATTTTTAATGCCCGGTCCCAATCAATTACTCTGTAGGTATATCTTCAGTTTTTTGTATCCATATTTTTTTACATATGTAATTTTTTAAGTTTCTTTATTTTATGTAAATTTGTGTTTTGACATTATACTTACTATATGTACATATGTGTAAAATGCATATATTGTATTTTCAAATTTAATACTTTTTTTAAAAAAGCAATACCGGTATTAATACCGGTATACCGGTATTACTTACGAATAAATACCGAATACCGGTATCGTAATTTTGGTCCGGTATTGCAATCACTACCCCGTACTTTGTAGTGATTGCAATACCGGACCAAAATTCAATACCGGTATTCGGTATTTATTCGCAAGTAATACTATACCGGTATTAATACCGGTATTGCTTTTTTAAAAAAAGTATTAATTTTGCAAATACAATATATGCATTTTACACATATGTACATATAGCAAGTATAATGTCAAAACACAAATTTACATAAAATAAAGAAACTTAAAAAATTACATAATCTGTAAAAAAATATGGACACAAAAAACTGAAGATATACAGGATACCTAATTGATTGGGACCGGGCATTAAAAATATATAAAGAATGAAAAAGGGTATTGATCTGAAATGTTGGTTATGACCCTAATGACATCTGATCTGTTTAATGAAAATATTTTCAAGATGGCGACCCTTCCGGAAATACCGGAAAGTGACGTCTACTTTCTTATTTCAAATACAATGGTCTATTTTTTATTGCATTTTTGGATTTAACACGTTATTTTAGAGGGACTATTAATAGCATACCCTATTTTAGATTTTTGGACTTTTTTGAAATTTTTTGATTTTCATCGTAATGCTTAATATTATCTATCGCCGCCATTTTTGAAGAGAAAACGCTTAAATTTAGACTATGCATAGAAGAATTTTTGCAATCGATGCATTACTTACAGGGTGTCCAAAATTTAATTTTCTTTTAATACAATTTCAGACCAATAAAACTCGTTTTTTTCAAATACAATACCCAAATTTTTTTTTCATTTTCCTATACCTATCTGCAATAATTTTCGAGTTATTAAGAATTTTTGATAAAGTTAAGAGAAATTGCAATATTTTTTAACAGGAAGCCTTGGAACTGACAACAAATATTCCAATGTTGCAATATTCTTTCGTCTTCTAATAATATCATCTCTCTTTTAATTAACTTAAATACATCATTTTGTGGCACAATTTTGTGTTTTGCATTTATTGCTATTTTTTTATTTATGGCAGACTGCAATTATAAAATAATAAAAATCAAATTAAAAAAAAAATAAAATTAATACCGAATACCGGTATTAGACCATTAAATGAGACGGTATTTCGGTATTGTAAAATGGCACGGTATACCGGTATTCGGTATACCGGTATACCGGTATTGCAATCACTAGTACTTTGATTCACAACCAATTAAATGTTACTTTCTGAACACACCCCGTAACAGGGAGACATTATTTGCAACAACCCTGTATAAACATCAGAGATGGTGATACTTCCGCTGAGCGTCTCTTGTATTTTTATTAAACGATCAATTTTTTAATATGTAACGTGGTTACTGTGAGCTACCGATGTCAATCGACCCACTAGCAATCGCCTCATTACTTTGTTGTCCACATGTTCATTACTATGTGCAATTGGTGACCCGAACCATCATATTTTAATGAAACAAACATAGTTTATTATGTATTTATAATGTAACTTGATCAGTAATTGTAATGACAACATCAAGTTGTTTTCAAATTTAATCATTTAGTATCTATCCTACATGTCATGTATAAAATATTTTTCTTTTTTAGTAATCGATGATTTACAATTCGTTTACAAAATGGCAACTAAGTTCAGTTTTTAAAAGGTACTTTCAGTAATAGATATTTACTTCAGCTTAATATCAGTGAATATGCTGCAAGTCCTAAAATGGGACCATTAAAATGTAAAATGGAGTTATTATGTTTCAAAATAGCTACCCAAAGGAATTAAGCTCTTCATTCGATATTAACGGAAGTGTTCATGGTAATTTAAAAATTCCTTTGTGTAAAATTTCATTAAGAACGGTAAGAAAATGTAACTTTTACGAGTTCGTACGAGTTACTTTACATGAGATGCGATTTTTTCTTTAAAATTAAAAACTATTTAATTACAAGTTACTGTTTAAGATAAAACTTTAAGAGAATGTTATAATATTAGCTTAGCTAATGTAACCATACTAAAATCTTGAATAATAATAATCTTTTAAAAAACAGGATAGTGCTAGGAAATACGAATACCAGATGTAACTAAATTCTGGTATACCACAAAAATCTTTTGTGTTGATGCACTCATGTTTATGAAATTTGGAGTGGTGTTCAACAAACTAAAAATGTTTGAAGCATATTCACTTATAGTCTTAATTGATCTAATGGAATTTTTAAACGAGGAAAAACATGATATATTGCCAACTTGGATACATTATGTAATCAGTAATCACCATTCGACGCGACTAACTAAATCGCCTAAAAATCTATCAAAACATTGTTGGAAAGGAAAAAAGAGTTGTAGGTGATTTTCTGAAATCAAATTACCTTTTTTTTAATATTCATGAAAACCTTCATTTAATTTTCAACTTCTCTTAGGACTTTTAATGAGCTTTAAATTTGGCAAATTTATCTTTTAATGACCGAAATCGTTTTATTTCTGCCATTTGTTCCTGTTGTTAGCGGCAAAGTGAATAATTTCGGTATTGTACAGAATGACTCGGCATTCTGTGTAAGGCCGAGTGGAATTTGGCAAAATATAAAATAAAAATTGTATACGATACATTACCTAGTCGTTATATACAGGGTGGTTCACTTTTTTGTAGCAGGACTTTAACAGTCGATAGAAAAACTAATTTTAAAGCGAATATTTCATGTCAACATGGGTCCATAAACGCTTCATTTTAAGTATACAGAGTGTTGAAATTTTCGAAAAATTATCGATAATAATTAACCGTTTCGCAACCAGTAGATATATTTAAACCAAATTTGGTATACAGCAGCACCTTACAGGTTACCACATTAGGTAAGAATGTCAAGCCTTACAAGCAACCAGTGGCGGAGTTGGGGTTAGTTTTAATAAATTTTATAAAAAACTGTACGGCTCTTTTCAAAATAAAACTAGAGCTGGTTTTTGGGTAGAGTGTTTTATTGTTAACAAAAAGTGTCTCTTGACTTTTCTTCGTATCTGCCAACGTTTGGCGCGGAATTTGATTTATTTTACTATTCTCGCGAAAAATTAGCTCATAAATTCGATCTTAAAATATCGCTTATGTTCGAAATAAAGAAGTAATAAGCAATTTTTCCGTTTTTAATAACAGAACATGCTTATAATGAGGAAAGAATTCGCTAAATTAACGTTTAATGGATCCACATTTTGAGCATTTTTACTCTGCAACTTGCAATTTTCTAGTTTTCGCGATATTTTTAGATCGAACGTAGGAGCACATTTTTCGAGAGAACAGTAAAATATATCGAATCCGCGCCAAACGGTGGCAGATACGAAGAAAAATCAAGAAACTCTTTTTGTTAAGAATAAAATGCTCTACACAAAAACAAGTTCGAGTTTGATTATAAACAGGACCATTTAGTTTTTTATGAAATTTATTGAAACCGAACCCCCACTACTCTCCCACTGGTTGCTTGTGGGGCTTGACATGCTAATTGAATGTGGTAGGTAACCTGTAAGGTGGTGCTGTATACGAAATTTGGTTGAAACATATCTACTGGTTGCAGAACGGTTAAAAATGAACGATATTTTTTCCAAAATTTCAACACTCTGCATCTTTAGAATGAAGCGTTGATATAAAACATTTGCTTTAAAATGAGTTTTTTTATCGACTATTAAAGTCCTGCTACAAAAAAGTGGACCACCCTGTAAAATACCTAGACGTTTTATAAAACGTCGAATCTTATTTAGGTAATGTATAATAAAAAAGTTTTAATAAATATCAACCCATTATTATTTTCTCACAATTAAAAGTAATAACTTAAGAATAATAATAATAATCTTATCCGTATACATTATTTATTGAAATGTATTAAAAAAGAGCTTTAAATAACATTACCTCTACAGGGTGGTCCATTTTTTTTGTAGCAGGATTTTCACAGTCGATATGTCGTAGGCATAATGGGAAATCCGGCATTTCATAAAATGCCTAGGTATTTTATAAAAAGCTGGCAAAACGAGCATCTCGTGTTTTGACTAGGCAAATAATAAACCTCATACGTTTGTTTTCATACGAAAAAAAAAGCTTTAACCAACCTTTAACCTGACCCTCATTCATTTGGTCAGTAATAAAAGGTCAGGTTAAAGGTTTATTAAATTTTTTTTTATATAAATTATAAAAATGAAGCTAACAGGTTTCTTTTCATTAAAAACAATTATGCCGGCATTTTATTATTTGCCTGGTCAAAACACGAGATGCCGGCTTTTTACAAAATGCCCAGGCTTTTTATAAAAAGCCCAGGCGTTTTATAAAAAGCCTAATTTTACATTATGCTCACGACAGATACAAAAACTTATTTTAAGGCGAATATTCCTCATCAACATGGGTCCATAAACGCTTTATTTCAAAGATACGGGGTGTTGAGATTTTCGAAAAAATATCGTTAATTTTTAACCGTTTCCCAATCATAAGATATATTTAAACCAAATTTGGTATACAGCACCACCTTACAGGTTACTACATTCAATTCATTGTTTGCGGGGTTTGGCATTCTTACCTGTAAGGTGGTGCTGTATACCAAATTTGGTTTAAATATATCTTATGATTGGGAAACGGTTAAAAATTATCGATATTTTTTCGAAAATTCCAACACTCTGTAACTTTAAAATGAAGTGTTTATGGACCCATGTTGATTTGGAATAATCGCTTTAAAATAAGTTTTTGAATCGACTGCTACAAAAAAGTGGACCACCCTGTATTACTGACCAAGCAAATGAGGGTCATGTTAATCGTTATTATTTTATACTTTACTAAATTCCACTAGGCGGAATTATTCGCTTTAACGCTAACAACCTGTAAACTAGATAAATAATTGGAGCGGGGATAAATTACGTCGTCATTAAAGTAAATGTGGGCTTTAAAAAAACTCCTCGAATATGTGGATGTTAATTTAAAACAACGCCACGAAAAAGTATTTTAAAAATGTAGGTGTAAGAAAAGTTCATTTATTGCCCTAAATGTATTGTTTTATTGCTATAAGTATAAAATAGTTCAAAAAGTGTACTTGGGAAATTAGTTTGTTTTATGGACCACCAATTCTGAAATACCTGCGCCTCCGCCAAAACTTTGACAACCACTTTTTATTTCAAGCCAACACGATTTAATTTGTTTTTGTAAGGCCCTCAAAGTTTCATTGCAATAAAAAAAATACACTTAACATGCAGGTTTTAAGGACGAATAAAATTACCATTTCAATGGCTTTTATTTATAAGTTTTTTTCAACTATCGACCTGATATGTACAACGAAATGCCAGGAATCTAGGAGCGTTACTAACATTTACATCGGTCTAATATGGATTCACAAAATTACGGTGTTTAAACTTTTAATAATTTGTTTTTGTGCTGCAACTCACTTTTTCGTAGCGGGTGCGATTTTATTTGAATTGACCAATGAAACTTCGCAAAGTTATTCAAAATTTGAAAAGATATGTGGAAACGTTTGACCGAGATGTGTTGCTAGTTGATGTATGCGTCGAAGGGGTCGTTGTTGATTCAAAAACTATTTGTTTACATTTAAATTATTAGATTTGAATGTTTTTTTTGCGTAAATGCTGCAGCGCAGATCTAGCAAGAAGTTATAAATGTGCAGTGCTATGTGCGCACAACAGAGAGATAATTCAGCCTCCAGCATCAGTTGCAATTTCGTTCTAGGCGAAGTAGCACGGTATACATATTGAACGTTGTTTCTGCGGTGGTCTTGTGAAGCGCTCGCGCATATATCCCCCGGTTAATAATAAAATGTAAAGTAAACAACGTCATGCTTTTTTACAAAAGCCAATAATTCACTTAATACCTCGACACAATCGTCATTGACAATGCCGATATTACGAAATCGTATCCTACATGTAGAGCGGGTTTTGCTTTATCTTCGGTGAGGGAGCTGTGGGGGAAAGGGAGGGGCTATTTGTTAGTGTTGGTTGTTGCTCTTAACTTTTTAAATAATTGCAACAATAATCTAGACCGGCGAATGATTAGTTCAACGCTGGGGCGAAGACTATAAGAACAATTCAAATTAATTCCACATCAAGAAACACCCTGTGTAGTGATGTAACAAAACAATATTAATCAAAATCAAACTATGTAATTATCCATTGTCTATAAATGTAAATATTTTGAAGTTGTAAGTGATAAAAAATTGATTTGGTTTAAGTAGATTGCGTTAAATTAAAAAACATTTTTTAGAATTGTTTAAACAAAACAAAGTATGGACGTTTTGATGGCAGATGTTAATAAACAAAAATCAACATTTTGGTGAGAATATATTGCTCTTAATTAAAGCTTATTGAAGTTGTTTTCTTTTGTAATTCTTTGCGAAAGTTTAAATTAACGGAAAATCGCATGATTTTGTTCGAAACAAGAAAGACTTTTTTTTTTAATCACGACGTTGCTACAGATTCCTTTTATTTAGTACTTCTAAGCTAGTAAGTGAGTAAAATTTAATTAAAAAACTGGCAATAGACGACTTGGGAGTTAAATTCGACCAACGGCTTAGTTTTTCTCAGACCATATAATTAAAATTACAAAAGAGCGCTTTTACAAACTTGGATTTATGTTGTGTAATGCTGTTACGTCCGTGGATGTTAATTCTTTTAATATTTAACAAAAACGTTCCGTTTGTGGTAAAGTACAATGTTTCTTTCTGTAAAGTCGGCGTTTTGCATGTCCAGAAAATGTTACAAAAGGGCTTATTATCTACACAACATTCATACAACGTTGTTTGTGTTGTATATTTACCATCTTATTTTCGTTTTTATCAATAGACCTCGAAATTCAACAATTAAAAATACGCTGTAGAATAATAAATGAACATAATTTTATTTTACCATGCATTAAAAGCAGAAAGTACTTGTTTTATTCATGAACAATACTTTAATTTCAAAGCGAGATTTTTGCTCCATTCAACTGTTTATGTGAATGCAGTCCGAAAATACCTAAAATATTTTAACGAAAATACAAAGAAAGCACAGACTAATTTTAAATTCACGGAAACAACAAAAAGCGTTTTGAAGTATCTAGAAAATTAAATTTTGATCCAGTTTATTTGATTATATCATCGAAACGGTGCCGTTAGCGTGGTTCAACTATGCACACACTAACATGTCCGAGCAACTTTGTGCAGGGGAGATACCGAAGGGAAAAACCTACAAAGGGATAAATTAAATCCGGTGGCAGTACAAAACGCTCAGTCGTGTGATCACAATCGAGTGATGTTTGTAAACAAGCCGATATGGCAGCAGGCCAATTTCAATAAATTTGATTTGGATGTTTATTTTCACAAGCCCCGTCTCGAATTCCAAAATGTATACCCTTCGAAGATCCGGTTAAATACAATGTCGATTCACGAATTATACAAGATTTTGAACTAAAACACATTAAATTTGTAATTTTTCACTAGGGAATTGCACGCGTTATGTCGAATTGTGGTTGGAGTTATGCTGTGATAATTTTCTTTGCGTTTTCTCATGAGGACTATTTGTTATTCCGTATGTGAACTCGGGTTGCGTTTTGTGAATATTTGGACGAATTTCATTTTTTGCATATCGCTGTAACCTAGTTTAAGACCAAAACATGGACCAAAATTATTCGTTTTATTGTCAATTAACAAATAACTAAACGAAATTGTCTTTATTTCGTGAAAATTTTTAATTACTGGCTGATTATGAAGACATTACCAGGGTTCTTACTTTTGCAAAAACGAACTCCACTGATTGAAATGATTTACGTTCTGATATTTAAATTTTATCTTCAAGTATCGTCTCACTAACCTTTTATTTTGTACTATTTTCACGACACTAAGAGGAACATGAATTATATAAAATAAATAAAATACTTTGAGGATCACTATGAGGTGTTAGTATCGTAAATTCAGTACAAAAGTTGTTTAATATGCAGGGCGTGCGTTTCATAACAAAAACATGGAGTCTTGGTAACCGTTAGAGATAAAACGATGGTTGAATCAGCACAGAAGTTTATATTACATGCTTACAAGGGGGGTCACGATATGTTGTCGCTAGAATCTGATCAAAACTGTATTTATTGCATCAAGAACATCAAAACTAAATGTTTTGCAGAGTTATACGTGCCACTGGCCATTTACTTCGCAAAAATATGGGAAAAACTGAAAAGTTGAATCATAAAGGTAATTTTTGCGATCGCGTTGACCATGAATCCGTCAGAGATAACATCAAAATTCTTCTATTTACCAATGTGCTCATCCTTTGCAAGTAAAATAGTGCGAACTTTTAGAAAAAATCTTAAACGAGGCCCTTGCAAAAACTGTTTCCCCTGTGTTAAACGCCTATGCAAGCCGCATAGATTTAGTCTTTAGTTATAACAGATATACCACAACCTCTCAAATCATAGCGCTTTTGCAGGGGTTTCGTTTTTGACGTTTTTCTCCGGAACCGTTTAGGATTTTTTCAATTTTTTTCCCTTGCAAGGGATGCCCGAATTGGTAAATAGAAAAATTTCTATTGTATCTCTGACCGTTTCATGGCCAACGCGATCGCAAAAATTACCTTCATTATTCAACTTTTCAGTTTTTCCCCCATATTTCCGAAATAAATGGCCAGTTGGACGTATAACTCTGCAAAACATTTAGTTTTGATGTTCTTCGTGCAATAAACATAGCCTTAATCAGATTCTAGCGACAACGTATTGTGACCTTCCCTGGTTAGTAAAAATTTAAACTGACAATATTCATACCTAGTTCTTAAAATATTCTTAAAACTAGAACAATTGTCTCATCATGGTAGAAATTGTTTTAAATGTATATTCCTGGTTAAGCCAAAGGGCTGTTACAAAGGTTGTTTATAAACTACACAAAAAGAGATCTTCTAGTTTGTCAGGATAATACAGAAAATAGGCATAATATGGATATTTTAAGTTGGGATTCGTACTAAGCATGTAAAACACATGTCTTTGCTAATTCAACAAACTTTTTATCTCTAACCGTTTTTGAGATTCCTTTGTGTCTCATAATGATAAATAATTCTGTATGTTATATATACCGGGTGTTCTAGTTTGTTGTTCGCAACACTATAAGTCCTAAACTATTTAACTTAACATAATGAAAATTGGTAGGTAAATATTATACTCCTAATTAAAAAAAAATTGACACTACTGCGACATGTATTTATTCATTTGTTTTTCTATTGTGCCGCCACCTTTTATTTTTCAAATAGCAGCATAGGTCACGCGGCGCACTATTTTAAAAAAGATTTTATACTTAAAACAGCAGCGCAAAAATGTTAATATGTTACATGGAAAAAGTATTGAAAAAAACATCACTTGACGACTCCATAGGTAAAGGTAGGCTATTTATCTGCTTTCAATCTTTTGTTTTATCGTTCGTTCGTTTTATTAACATTTTATCCGTCATGATGGCAGATGTGTGTGCAGACGAAAAACCGCTGATTTTAATTTATGGAGAATGTCAACAAAATAGTCGCGCAGCGAGTCGATTACATCCTCAGCGTTTTCCCACCATATTACCCTTCGCATAAACCGCTACCGATGAAGATCATTCTGCAAAGTAGAGTAGAAGTTAATCCACGTGTTTCAATTAGACAAATCAAAACCTAAACAAATATCTCGCGTTCGTCAATCCAAAGAAATTTAAAAATTCTATAAGTGTCATCCTTTCAAAATCCGTCTACATCAAGGCTAGCAGCTGTTTAGAATTTGCTGCATTGCTCCAAGTCGCAAAAGATGATTTATTTATTATTTTCTCTTTGTTTTTTAAAAATTCCTTATATAACAACAAAACAAAACCTGCAGTTGGTACATCCTATGAAACAGCCGAGCGGTGTCTTAATGACATATTAATACAGAGGCATAATGCTCATTGGAAAAAAGTTGTAGGACAAACCCATTCATCCTGTCAATAGTCTCCAAAGAAAAGACAGAAGAAATGCTCAGGATGAGCAGAGTAGACATCAGAGCCACAGGACTTGTCACAGGACACTGTGGGCTAAACAAACACTTTGACATAATGGGGCTCTCAGAGACCGATATATGCAAAGGATGTGGTGAAGAAGAAGAATCTCCTCTTCACGTAATATGCCACTATCGGCGTAGACTTCTGGAGATCGGAAAAGCCAACCAAGAAGAGTTAAGAAAAACACTCTTAAAGAAAACCCTGGAGTTTTTTAAAACAGAGGACTCCCTTAAGGGGCCATCACCAGAGAGTACAATAGACCAATAGGTCGCAGTACAGAAACCCGAAAGGGGACCATCTTCGCCGAAATTTAAAAAAAAACAACAAAATAAAAGTTTGGAAGCAAATAAATAGCCTACCTTTACCTATGGAGTCGTCTAATGGCATTTTACAGTGTTTTTCCTGTGTAAAAAAATAACATTTTAGTGTATTAATAATTAAATTCTCATTAAAATGATGCCCTGGATGACCCTTGGTGCTAATTGAAAAAATTAAAAATGGCTTCACAATAGAAAAACAAATGTATAAATACATGTCGCAGTAGCGCCACAAAATGTTAAATTGTTTTATTGTTTATAATATAAGCCTACCAATTTTCATTATCCCCCAGTTAAATGGGAGTAATGAATGGGGGTAAACCAAACTAAGACACCCGGTATATTTTTGTACTGAAATAAATAGAAAGAAGAGAATCGCCACATTTAAAGCAGTTCAATTATTTTCAGATAACGACTAAGTACTTTTCGTTTAAACATTTTTGATCCCACTCAAAAAAGCAATCAATTATTATTGCAATTTCGATGGAAACTAAATAAAAGTAGATTCTGACAATATCTCAAGTCTATGCATGTTCAAGCTTGAATCACAAAGACCAATTTATATATTGATTTTTCCCTGTACACATTTTGCATATTTTCAACGTTAAGTAATTCGTTTTTTAGCTTGTTATATTCCAGTGGAATGAATTCACGTTTTAAAATTCTAAAGAATCGGTTGAAGTGGCATTTTCATTTAAACCACTATTTATGAGAATTATGAATTTATTTAAATTATTTAAATTAGCTTTCAATTGCCTTTTTAAAATAACGGAAAGAACATTCGCATGACACTCGTAATTCCAGATAATTTTTCAAATAAACCGGCCCGCCAATGCTTTATATGAAAATTCTTTTGTGTGTTAAAGCTGATATCGCCACTTTTCCGGTTAATTTCCGCTTTGAAAAGTTAATGGTTTGTAAGAATTTTAAATAATTACATACTTAATGGTACCACTCTACTACATAATTAATTATTCGTAATTAATGAATAATTTTGGGAGATTTAACGCTTAATTTATACAGGGTGGTCCACTTTTTAGTAGCAGGACTTTAACAGTCGATACAAAAACTTATTTTAAAGGGAATATTCCAGATCAACATGGGTCCATAGACGCTTCATTTCATAGATACAGGGTGTTGAAATTTTCGAAAAAATAATGATAATGTTTAACCGTTTCTCAACCAGAAGATAGATTTGAACCAAATTTGGTATACAGCACCACCTTACAGGTTACTATAATCGGTGAAAATTTCAAGTCCCACAAGCAACCAGTGGCGGAGTTGTGGGGGTTCAGTTTCAATAAATTTTTGTAAAAAACTAGTATGGCTCTGTACAAAATTAAACTAGAACTTGTTTTTAATTTTGAGTAGAACATTTTATTCTAAACAAACTAGAAATTTTCACCGATTGTGGTAACCTGTAAGGTGGTGCTGTATACCAAATTTGGTTTAAATATATGTACTGGTTGAGAAACGGGTAAACATCGTTATTTTTTCGAAAATTTCAACACCCTGTATCTTTAAAATGAAGAGTTTTTGGACGCATGTTGATATAGAATATTCGCTTTAAAATAAGTTTTTGTATCGACTGTTAAAGTCCTGCTACTAAAAAGTGGACCACCCTATAGACGGTAATTGTGCATAATTTACAAAAAAATAACTGGTTTTTTGCTATCGTTAAATCGAAAATATCAGAAACTCGAAAGTTGGCTATAATCTTTGTAAAACATAATCCTTTTTTTACCCATTATACGGGTTAAGTTACCTTATGCAAGTTTAATTTTGTTTGTTCTACAGCATTTCATAATAATTCCAGTTTTTTTTTTTTTGCTTTTGTCGTGTGAACATGTCGCTTTTATTACATAGAAACACAACACTAGCGTTGTGTTAAAATGAAGAGTAATTGCCGACTTGTATATTGGAAATTTTAGCTGCCATGTATACGTTCTTGGGCAATAAATAAACTAGCCTAAATTTGAATCTATGTTGCTTTTAAAAACGTTTAAAAGGCATTTTAGTTTACTGTTTGCAAGTCCTAACTTCCTTGAAATTTGTTTCGATCACTTTAGCAGCTTTGTTTTGTTCTGGAACAAACTTAGTTTTATCTATATTTAATGTACAAAGTTAGGCTTACTTTGATGACTACAAGAAGTGGGTGTCTATTTTAGTACGAACAGTTTTTCGGGTGTCGACAACGAAGTTTTTAAGCCCTAGTAAATTAATATACATATATTAGGTGTGCAGGAAACTAGTACATTTAAAATGTTAAATAACTTTTTTACTGTTGAGTAATGTTAAGTTTAAAGCTAAAATTACAATGTGAGTCTACATAAGTAACAATGAATTTATACAAAATATCAAATGTGGTGCTAATGAACAAAGGAGGTTATTGGAGTTGTTTTTGAAAATTAAGTTTTGATATAAAATAAAAATTTGCATGTATATTGCCATTGGAATATAACATTTTTATTTTTTTATGGCAGATTTTTGTTTCTTTAGGAGATGTTTTTCAAAACGAATAACTGAAACAAAACTGATCGTGTATTTTTAAATGTTAAATAAAGGGTATCTATGGCATTTAAGGATGGGAATCTCGCTTATTATAATAGCTAGAGTATAGGTTTAAATTTGGCAAAGTTGCTAAATTTTGTGCTTATTAATAACCCAAAGAGAAAATTAGAAAAAAACGGAAAAAATAATTTTAAAAAATCGTCTATAATTCCTTTGGAGTTGGAAATATTTTAAATGTGTAAACATTGCCTGCGCAACTTTTTATGCCGCATCGGATAGTAATCACTAATTTATTCTAGGTCGATTCATTTTTGTTTTATGACAATCAACTTTATTTTTTCTTATGGGCACAATTTTTGCTATTCACGTAATCAAATAGCATTTATTTTTCTCAATCCATTGATGTATCACACATGGTATTTTACTTCTTTATTTATTGTCAAATTTAAAAAAAAGGTCTTAAACAATAATCATTATAAATCAAGTTGGCAGGTCGATGTAACTAAAAGTCTATTACGTGTCACATTAATAAATTCGTAAAAATGAACTCTTATAACAGAGAAGAACACGATATGCTGCGAATTTTTTATACCGTTCTTTTAAGTTTTTTATACTTTATCAAATGCTTTATACAAGTTTACTTAAGTTTTTGTTTAACGTAAGAAAATAATGTTTTTTCCTGATATGTCTGAAACCTTTCTGCCATATTTTTCTAATAAGTTTGGCAAAAGCCTTATACGTACATAAATATGTGTGCGTGGGTTCTTTTCTTTTTGGATATATGTTTCTGCATATCGTTGACTTGGCAACATAAAATTCCTATTCAATAAATAACAAATTCGCAGAATATTGCGTTTTTCTTTGTTATTAAAGTTCATTTTTACGAATTCATTAATGTGGCCAGTAATAGGCTTTCAAAACTTTTAGTTTGATTGGTTATTATGGAAACAACATAAACTACAACGTCTGGCCTACCTGATTTATAATGGTTATTGTTTAAAGCCCTTTTTTTAAATTTGACCATGTACCATATACATCAATGGATTCAAAAAAAATAAATGCCATTTGATTATGTGAATAGCAAAAATTGCGCATAAGAAGAGATAAAGTTTGTTATCATAAAACAAAAACGAATCGACCTAGGAAAAATTTGTGATCACAACCCGATCCGGCTTAAAAAGTTGGTTGGGTAATGTTTTTACACATTTAAAATATTTTGTACTTCAAAGGAGTTATGGACGATTTTCTAAAATCGTATTTTCCGGGTTTTTCTAATTTTCTCGAATGCCGTTTGAGATATTTCCAATTTCTCTTCGAATTATTATTGAGCATGAAATTTAGCAACTTTGCCAAAGTTAAACATATATTCTCTCTATTATAATAAGGGAGATCGCCATGCTTAAACTCAAATTTCAATAACCCTTTATAATCAAAAATACACATTTATGAGCAAAAACATGTCACCCTCAGTTTGGGCAGACTTTCAAAAATTCAACGTTGTCTCCTTTTCTTACAATATTTTTTTGAGACTTCACTTTAAAAGTTTATCATGTTTGTGAAAACATATTTAACATTAAGAACTATGCGTATCCTATATTTACACGTTTGTAAAATAAACTTTAACTCCTCGACTTCAGCAGATTTTAACAAGATCTGATTTCTTAAGATTCTTACTTTTGAAACTTTTTTTCCAGATTGCTAATTATACACTCAGGCTGTAATAACAATTTTAAAAATGCTTTTTAATACTAAAGAGTTTAGTCGTATAACACAATTTCCAACTTTTTTAATCTATCCTGTAGATAAAACAGTATTAACAATTTACTTGTGTTGAACATCATTGTGCAAGTTAACTTGATGCTCTGGTTTAAGTATTTAACAAAAGAAATGCTTATGTTACTAAAAATAACGAAGACGCTCGTTACTTAACAAATTGTTTTCAGGATTAATTAAATTCCTTAAATCTTTTTGCATACCGACTGGTAAATAATTTTTGTTTGATAGAATTTTAAAAGAAAATTGGGCATATCGCTAAAGAATTTACGAAGTTAAGTGAATAAACCTACTCTGAGTGCCAATTCGCTTTGGGTTTATATTCCAAATAAAATTTTGCAACATTTACATTTCATCACCCTCTATTTGCATTTCTTATATAATATTAAAGGTGTTTGATCGTATCTCCTAACGTAAGTGTTGCGAAATTTGGTGTGGGGTTCTATTCTCAAAGAACATTCTTAGAGGCACAGAGCACATCCGCATGCAAAGTTGTAAGAACATTCATCGCAAGTGATATTGTCACCATGTCCATTAAAAAGAAAATACATTACTTAGTGTATAGAAATTACGTTGTAACGCAGAAGATCCAACTTCTTTAAATATTGTATTACACAACGTGAGGTCTTTCGAATCGAATCGTAATCCAATTTTTCCGCGATTCACGGAGTTCAAATCTAATCAAGGCACGCATAAATATTGCGAAGAGAAATTCAGCAAGAAAAACAAGCTACCGTTGTTTGTCGAGATATAACAGCGAGTAAATTAGTCAATCGAGAACGTAGCTAGCTTCTGAAAAATTATTTCCTGTGTCGAAGAAATCCGTCTCAATTAACAAGTCCGATTCAAAACATGTTTTTGATATTAGAAGGATACCGCACGTCAAAGTCTTTATACTTTGTCACGCTATAAGTTCTTTACCAAACAAATATTACAATCTTAGGAAAATTAACACAAACGTTTTGCATACGAAATACATCATTTATTAATACAGTGTAAGCAAAAAGTTACATAACGCGTCGATATCTTGTCTTGTAATAAGTTTACAAAAAAAAGTTGTGAATAAAAGTTGTTTGCAGTCATTTATTACATAAGCTTACGCACCTATACGTAACTTTGTTCTTTTAACTATTTATGTTGTGCGTTTTTTAGATTTCAAATTAAATTTTCATTCAAATATGTTTAAAATGTTATACAGGGTGTGCCAGATTACATTTCCAGCATGGGGATCTCGCTTATTATAAAAAGATACGGGTTTGTTTAAATTAGATGAATTATTCCTTAGTATGAGAGGAACCACAATCAATTTTTAAAAGTACAAAATTCGTTGTACTTCAGATGTTATAGCAAGAAATATGAAAATGTCGAATTTCTTTTTTCTCTCATAACTTTTTTGTCTTAATCATCAGAACAATTTTATTTGTACTTTCTTGAGGTACTGTTTAATGGAGAATGTAACTGTTATTTTATTTTTTTTTTATCACTTACCATTTTTGAAATATTGCTCCTAATTTCGTTTTTTCTTATGGGCTGCAAAGTTGGCTATAGAATAGTTAAATGTGCTTATTTTTTCTCTTTAAAATGAGATATTAGTTGCTATATCTATTTTTATAAATAAATCACAAAATGAACAAAAATCATATCTACCCATCGCTTACCAAGTTATCTATGAAAATAAAAACAAAAAACAGCTACTTCAATGTCAAATGATAGTTACTATTTGGTCAGTATCATTTATTAGAATTTTCTAGTATTGTTGTGTATATCGATAGTCTTTGTAGTAAATTTGTTATCAAATATATATGGGCACATTTACAACTAATTAAAAATGTTATATGTTGAAATGCTACATTCTTTGCGATAGAAACTTTGTAAAAACTGATAATTCTAATTCCTTATTGATTTTTTTTTTTAAATTTTTGGTTGGTTTCTCAAAAAAAACATATTCTTTTTAATTTATTTCCAAATTTCTGTAATTACGCACACTTAGTTGCCTTCTATCGGGATATAGCTCTAAGTATATTCGCTTAGCTTCTACATTTGACATTTAATTAGTTGTTTTTAGTTTTTGTTTGCACAGATAGCTTGATAAGTGATCAGTAAAATACGATTTTCCTTGATTTTGTGACTTATTTATAAAAATAGATGTAGCAAGTAATATGTCATTTAAAAGAGAGAGAAAAGGCACATTCGACTAGTCTATAGCCAACTTCGCGGCACATAAGAAAAAATGGAATTAGGGTTATATCTCAAAATTGTTAGGTGTTTAAAAAATCTAAAATAACGGTTACATTTTCTATTAAAAAGTACGTTAAGAAAGTACAAATAAACTTGTTCTTATGATAAAGACAAAAAAGTTATGAGAGAAAAAAGAAATTCGACATTTTCATATTTTTTGCTATAACTTCTGAAGTAAGTATCAGGAATTTTGTACTTTTAAAAATTGATTGTGGCTCCTCTCATGCTAAGGAATAATCCATTTAATTTAAACAAACCAGTATCTCTTATAATAAGCGAGATCCCCATGCTGGAAATGTAATATGGGATACCCTATACCTAAAATCAACAATTTTTGAGTTATTCACGTATTGACAGGAACGGGGAAAAATAATATTTAACAACTTAACAATGTCAGGATGAAATCTCATGATACTTTGGTTGACAATAGTGCCATAGTAGTAGCTGACTAGTTAAAATTTTAAAATAATACACAGTGTGTTTCTTATTCCCGGTCCAATTGGCTAAATTTCAAACACGAATAAGTCAATCAATCAGGCAAAAAAATACAGCTTAAACGTAAAAATAGCTTTGTATTTGACATTTTAAACAAATTTTCGCGATGTTACCAAAGCCTACTTTTATTCTATTGAATCTTGTGTTCGTACCGGAAAATTATCATTAAAACCGTAATAACTCGAGAAATGTTAATTTTAGACATAATCTATTTCTTATACATTTTTAAGGTAATTAAAATATCGATAAGAAAATGTAAAAATATATAGGGTGCTTCATTTAAAAAATCGACTTATTCGTGTTCCAAGTTTAGCCAAATGGACCGGGCATAAGATACAACCTGTATATTCTTTAACTAGTACTATCACTGTCAACTATAGTATCAAAGGTATTCGTTCCAACATTGCTAAGTTGTTAAATGTTAATATTTTCCCGTTCCTGCTAAAATTTTCAAAAAAACTTGAATAACTCGAATAACTCATAAGCTATTGATATCAAGTACAAATACAAATTTAAAGGAAAATTTAATTTACTATCTAAAAAACGCAAAAGATACAAGATTTTCTATTTAATGGAACAAAGTTAGTAAATAATTTAAGTAAATGATCACAAACAACTTTTATTTCAAGTCATTTTTGTTAAGTTATCACAAGACTAGATATTAACGCTTTACGTTACTTTTTGTACACACTGTATGATTATTTCAGTATAATAAAATTTAATTAGTTGAAAATTTTTGCCTTTCATTTTAACACATTCTTTACCTTCACAGTGCGAAGTTTATCCCAAAGTACTGATGCCATTGAGTAAGCCAAATCCAGCTTTCGATCCAACATTCTCAAGCACCGAACACAATATACAGGGTGTTTCGCTTTTCCATGGGATACTACTGCTATCTCCGTAAATAAAGAAAATACAAGGGTGGTTAAATGGGACAAAAGTTTGCTATTTAGAGGTGTATTTTAAACAAGATCTTGTTTTGTTTAAAGATTTCATGGCTTGTGTGATACATAGAAAAAGCGAAATCGATCAAAATTTTTAAACTTAAATATCTCGGCTATTGTTGCGAATACAAAAACGCAAAAAAAAAGTTTTGCAGATTTTGTTTGCTATAAGATGGCGATAGTCAAATTTTTATTTATAAATTACCGTGCGAGATATTTGACAAAACAACTTTTTTTTAAATAGCAGTCGTAGTAGGTGATGACAGATTTAAAGACAATTTTTTTCTCTTTGCAATGATATAGAATTTTATTTGTCTATTTTCAAAAATAAGAGAAATAACTTAACAAAAATGCAAAATATTAAGATAAAAATTAAGGTTGCCATGAAGAAAAAACAATAACCGACTTCAATTGTTTTATTTCAACCCTTGCTTGTTTATTATCATAATTGTGTCAACTGGAAATAATGTAAATCGACATATTTATGTAAATATGTATAGAATACATTCATATTAACGACTATTAGCATGATTATTTTAATTTCGCATTACGTTAGTTTTAATAGAAGAAGAACAGCAAAACATCAAATGCGGAGACGATGTACTGGAGCAAGTCTCGACAATAGAGTACTTAGGAACGAAAATTAGCGAAGATGGGAAAATTGACGCAGAAATCCTAAACAGAACCAGAAAAAGTAAGAGAATTTACTACCAACTAAACAAAACTATCCTTGGGAAAAAAGAAATTAGTGCAAAAACAAAAACCAGAATATACAACACGGTCGTAATTCCAACTATGTTGTATGGTAGTGAAACATGGCCACTAACATCTAAACATGAGAAAAAAATAACGGCAGCAGAAATGAGATTCTTAAGAAAAATTGCGGGAAAAACAAAAAGAGATAAGTGCAAAAATAAAGACATCCAGAATGACCTACAACAAAAACAAATAACCCATAGTATCATAGAAAAACAATTAAAATGGTACGAACACGTGCAGAGGATGCCGCCAGAATCTATGACAAAAAAAATAACAGAAAGTAGGAGGTATGGGAAGAGGCGGATAGGAAAGCCAACAACTAACATGGAAAACAGAATAGAACAAATAGCCCGTGAAAGAGGGAAAAAAGTTGGGGAGTTGAGAGCGATGACGGCAGACAAAAAGGTCTGGAAAAGTTAGGTGGAGAACCCCCAAAAGCCGACGCCGTGAGGCAAAAGGCCATCGTAAAAGAAGAAGAAGAAGAAGAAGTTAGTTTTAATATCACTGTTTAAAGAGTGACATAATAGACAAGCAAGGGTCGAAATAAAACAGTTGAAGTCGGTTATTGTTTTTTTCCATGGCAACCTTGATTTTTATCTTAAGATTTTACAATTTGTAAGGTTATTTCGCTTGTTTTTGAAAATAGACATACAAAATATTATATCATTGTAAAGAGAAAAAAATAATCTTTAAATCTAAGTCATCACCACTAATGCCATTTAAAAAAAAAAGTGGTTTTGTCAAATATCTCGCACAATAATTTACAAATAAAAATCTGTCTATCGCCATCTTATAGCAAACAAAATCAACAAAACATTTTTTCTTTAGCGTTTTTGTGTATTCGCAACAATAGCCGAGATATTTAAGTTTAAAAATTTTGATCGATTTCTGTTTTTTCGTTATATCACGCAAGCCATGGAATTTTTAAATAAAACAAGATCTTCTTTAAAATACACTCCTAAATAGCTAACTTTTGTCCCATTTAACCAACCTTGTATTTTCATTATTTACGGAGATAGCAATAGTGTCCCATGCAAAAGTGAAACACCCTGTATAGTCCTATGGATGAGATCGGCGCTTTATGTGTAAACAAAATCTTTTTGTAAAATCCAGCTATTTTGTAGAACAAGTTATTGCCGAGACGCTTTACAACTAGTACTGTTGATACACTAAAGCGGACATTTTCACTCTCCACTTTTGCAAAGATGAAACTGTTTGACTCTATCGCAACGCTCCGCACCATACCATAACTAATACTGGGCCTTATTTTTTTTTTAACGCTTACCTACAATTTTAAACGTACACTTTATAATTTCGTGTAAAAATATTCTTCGGTGGTCACAATTTGCTCATTTGTGGCGATGGTCTTCGTTTGTGTACTTAAGCAGACGCCTGGCGCTGACCCTTTCTTTTTTTTTAGAGCAGCTGTGTTGTCCTGTTAATCGTCGAATTGCTCCAAGCCTAACGTCTCTCTTTGAACTCCGGAATATGCTTATCGTCAAATATTTATTTTCCTAGCCCTGTTTTCGAAGGGAACTTTTTCGGATTCCTTCTCGAACAGTTTTAATAACTGCAGGAGTTCGTGCAGCTTGTGGGCTCCACTGCTCGGTCTGTCCTTCACGGTACGCGGTTGGGTATATCCATTGATATTCATTTAAATCACTTCTTTTATTATTGTCAACGGTTTTAACAAGTTGAAAATGCCATCTGCTGTTTTATTACAATTTTGTGACCCTCTCACCTCAATACGATTTCTTTTCGTACCGCATTTCGTGGCAACCGTCTCAGAACAAACTTCAACTGATAAGCCTTACGATCAGATCAACCCTGGATGTAAAAGAACATCTTTTATGTGGTATAGAACTTATAGCACGACGAAGTGTAAGATATTTTGCTTTTAAAACAAGAAACATTTAATATAGCAAGGCTTGTTCTATGGTAGTAAATATTTTAACTGAAAATTTTGCAAAACATTCCAAGTTTAACCGAAAGATTTATTATCTTAGATTCTCGCTAGGAATTGCTTTTTATTTGGTTTGTAGTACTGAAGCCACGAGTAATGCTTCGTTTATTAATCCATTTAATATTGCCAATAGTAACTAATTTTTACTTTTAAACTAGCAAACTGGAAGTGAACAACTCGGAACTCCTGAAATTAATTATCCGAAATATTAGTTTTAGCTATCGCTACGCGTGGTTACAAGGAATTCGACCAGCTTTATGCTACGAAACTGCAAAAAACAGATAATAAAAGCATGATATTCAAATAAATTACGGCTTTAATTTGTCGTCTCCGCTTTTTGCGTGCTAATTGCAAAAAAGTGTAAATGAGACCGAATTTTGTTTTTAATGGTACTATCAAATCCTTGTACAAACATTTTTAGAGCAGCGTAAACGAGGATGTCTCCGATTAATTGCTTTTGCCTTTTACCGTAAAAAACATCGTATTTTTCGTTTACAGCGTTAATGGTACATAAAGATCGCGATGAAGTGTTTTGAAAGACATAGTTAAAATGTATCTAAGTGAAATGTAACCAAAACCTTTTAAATTGATAAGCGAGTTGCTCTAAAAGTAGTCAAAATTTTATTTCAAAAGCTCGACTAGGAATATAAAATGTACAGGGTGATTGATTGGGACCGGGCATTAAAAATATATGGAGAATGAAAAGGGTATTGATCTGAAATTTTGGTTATAGCTATAATGGCATCTGATCTGTTTAATGAAAATATTTTCAAGATAGCGACACTTCTGGAAATAACGGAAGTTGACGTCTACTTTCTTATTTCAAATACAATGGTCTATTTTTATTGCATTTTTGGATTTAACACGTTATTTTAGAGGGACTTTTTAAAGCAGTCCCTATACCTAAGTGCAGTAGTTTTTTAGATTTTTGGCCTTTTTAAAAAAAAATTGATTTTCATTGTTAAGCTTAATATTGTCTACCGCCGCCATTTTTGAAGAGAAAACGCTTAAATTAAGACTATGCATAGAAGAAACCTTGGAATTCATACTGGAATTTTTGCAATCAATGCATTACTTACAGGGTGTCCTTAATTTAATTTTCTTTTAATACAACTTCAGACTACTAAAACTAGTTTGTTTCAAAAACAACGCCCACTTTTTTTTACATTTTCTAATGCAAAATTACATTCTGCATCAATCTGTATTAGCATTTCCTATACCTATCTGCAATAATTTTCGAGTTATTAAGAATTTTTGATAAAGTTAAGAGAAAATTGTAACATTTAAATATTAGGCCTTGGAAATGATAACAAATGCCAATATTAATAACTGTCAACCACTTTTATTGCGTTTGTCTGAAGTATCCATGAAAATGGAAACTAAAGAGTATATCAACACGAATATTTTGGACTTATTTTATATTTATGAAGAATGTCACAAGATTATTGAAAGAACTTGCTGTGTGTTCAATGTGAGGTATCCTCATTTGACTGTAATGACCAGACCGAAATTTCAAGGAATAGAATCAAATTTTTTGCAATGTAGAAGATTGAAATCTGGTAGTATTCGACCTGAGCGTATGACAAATAATGCAACTAATGAAGTTAACATCCTGGGATCCTGATGAAGTCCAAAAATTTAAAAAACTACTGCATTTAGGTATGGGAAATGCTATCAAAAGTCCCTTTTAAATAAAGTGCTAAATCCAAAAATCCAATAAAAAACAGACCATTGTATTTGAAATCAGAAAGTGGACGTCAACTTCCGGTATTTCCGGAAGCGCCACCATCTTGAAAATATTTTCATTAAACAGATCAGATGCCATTATGGTAACAACCAAAATTTCAGATCAATACCCTTCATTCTTCATACATTTTTAATACCCGGTCCCAATCAATCACCCTGTATAACCCTAATTATTGCATTGATTTTTTTTACATACTTTCATCCATGTTCTTTCTACATATACGTACTTGCATCGTGCAAGACTTCCGTAAAAACTTCCATCGGCTTTAATGAGCCACTTCTTAAAAACTACGATAACTTCGTAAGTATAAAAAAAATAGACATACATGCAGGTTTTATATTGAAGAGATGAAAGTTTAGAGCATCGAGACCAAAAACGTGATGTAAATTTCGCAATACGTTCCTTCACCAAGGGCAAGAGGAGCTTATGTCTTACTGCCAAACATCTGTTTTTGCCGACCTTTCCTATCCAATATTTTAGCTTTTTTATTGTTTCCATACAGCGAGAAGCACATGTCTGTCTCGATTGCAGGAAGTTCACTAGGATCATCTCCATTTTCAATCCACAATTCGGGAGACTATGAGAATCTCGCTTAATATAAGAGATACAGATTGATGATGATATTGAGTTGTTAAAAAAATACTAAGTGACGTGAAAAAGGTAAAATTAAGAGTGAGGCTTTAATAAAATAGAATCGAATTTGTGGGCACTGATTATTAATGCTAAATCAGTTATTTTATGAAAAATCTGGCTATTTAATAGGTCACCTATTAACAAATAGTTAAAATAAAACAATTTCCATTATGCATTTTTAATAACTAAAATGTTTTGTTTTTCTTAATTAAAAAAAAGATCACGTTTGTTTTGTTGGTAAATTTTCTACAAGTAATCATTGAAAAGAGACAAACAAATGCAATCGACTATAAAGAATATCCAATAAAACGTCCATAAGCAAAAGTTGACTGCTATATCTTTGTATGTACGATATGTTAGTATGTTATGGAAAACTGATACCATCGTTTTATTTGTCATATCAAGTAATTACAAAGCACAAAACTCTTATTGTACTAATATTAAATAAAATAGAATATGATAAGATTTCATTTTTTGCATGTATCAAGTTACCGAGCATTTTTTAAAACATCTGAATACCGCTATGAATTGAGCGCCAAAAAATTAATTTTTTGCCTATTTAATTAAAACAATCTCCACCTCTTATAATAAGCGAGATTTTTGGGTCTAGGAACATTCTTCGCCCACAATTCTTCGCCTCCACAATTCTTCGCCTACATTATCCCAAAGTTGTTTCTTGAATATTAATACTTCTTCTTTTAATATTATGTTAAAAAATTAACCCAACCTAACCTGACCTAACCTAATGTAAAATAATCTGTAAAAATTACCTTATAAATAAAAACAATCACATTTACAAACAAAATTTGTGATTTGCTTGTACGCGGCGAAAAATTGTGGCAGCGAAAAATTGTAGCGGCGAAGAATTGTGTAGGCTAAGAATTGTGTAGGCGAAGAATTGTCGGCGAAGAATATTCCGGACACGCGCTAAAATATCTCACATTATTTTAACAATCACGACATCCACTTACCATTAATAACATATTTTGATTTTAGTTGAAAGGCCCAAATGTTTTCTCAGCGTCGCTACACTTTACAAACAAAATCGGTTATACTCGTAAAAAAAATAGGGTTAGGCTTTCGAAGCAATCCCAAGGCATTTAAAGATACTCAAAGTTTTGCAAGAGCCGTGATTTAATGAAAATTCTGCTGAATAAATGACAATACTGTTGTGAATTTTGTTTAAAACCACATGAAAAACAAATATCTCACATTAGTCCAAGGTTTTTAGTATACAGTTATACTGTTGGGTTTCTAAGATGTAATATAATGTAATAAATTACCTCTGTAAATATTTTGGCTTAATACTTCGTCGCTAACGCGATATTAAAACCAAATAATTTTGTATAACGCAGCGTTTGTTTGAAATTGTGCCAACACGTGAAAGTTATACGTTTTTCAATTCGAGCGTTGCGCATACAGTTCTGGTTCACTGTAATATATGTTTGCTTAGATATTTATGTATGTATATTATGTACAAATGTATGTATATATGTACAAATGTCTGTATGAGCGTTTTGCAAATTTTTCATTGTTAAAAAAAAACAAAAATTGTATAAATGACCCATTCAGGCCCTGTCGAGGAGAGACTGTAAACCAATGTGCCCCTTAATTTTTGTAAAAGTGGGCTGTTAATTTTCACACGAAGACCTGCGTTGGTATATTAAAAGTTATTTTTAAACATAAAAGGAAATTTTAGGTAACAATTTTGAACGTGATATAAACATTTTAATATCACTTCTACAAATCAATCGCTGTTTTCTAGTTTTAATATGCCACAGGAGCGAGCACCGCACTGTTATTGAAACACTTCCAAAACGTAAACTGTTTAAAAATGTACAAACACAACGTAAACTTTTAAAATAACAACAAACAGGTTAATTAGAAAGTTATTTTTACCATAACTCTCATATACGTCATCCGAGTTTTGTTTAACGTTTTTGGCAAATCATTAGACTATTTTGTAAAACATTTAAATTTTGATTATTGATTTTATAAAATAAATTTGCTTATACAGGGTGTCCATAATCTTAATGTGTTGTATGGGTAACTTTGTTATTATAAGAATTTGAATAAACCCATAGCCAACTATGGTTGCCATTAAAAAAAAAGTTTGTCTTATATCTTAAAAACCGACTGTGCCATGACGTTTTAGATATTTTTTTCTAATTCTACGTAAAATTATGTACAGGAATTTATTTTGCAGTTCGGTTTTACCATGGGTGGCTATGGAATTATTTAACATCGAAAAAATCGTGTTTTTAGTTTTTTTTTTATATTTAACAAAGTTGAACGTGAAGGTCGATTGTCAAAATGGCATTAAATTTGCCTTGAAATTCTGCTCAACTTTGCCAATTTAACCGACCATGTAACTCTTATAATAACAAAGTTACCCATACAACACATGTAAATTATGGCCACTCTGTAGTGTTTTTTAAAACAGCATTTTAAAACAATATCCTTGCATTAGTTAGCAAATTTTTAAAATCCTAAAAATGTATACGATTTTAGAACCTGTGTTTTGGCAATACGTGTTTAGTGAGCAATTACAATTTTACTTAATCACAATGTATATATTTAAACGTTTTAAGTAATAACCTGTAGTTCTTACTTACGTTTAAGCTAAAAATCGGATGAAATGAGAAAACAACATTTGGTTTAGTCTGAATTTAAAATTATACCGCTTTTGATGTAGCTATTGCTTCTAACAAATTTTTATTATATGTTTTGAAAAAAATAACAGGTACAGAGTGGACCAAATTCAACTGTTTAATGGGGTATTTCGGTTGACATAATAGTAAACGAAAATCTGATATAGGTCTCTTGAATTGTTTTTTTTTAGGTAAACACCCCTACTATCAGATTTCTAATATCGCTTTTTATTTTGGCACTACAAACGAAAGATTAAATTTCATCGTTTTTGATAATTTATCATTATTATTTTATTCAGCCATGAGTCCTTCTACTGTTCGGTGTAGGACTGTTGAGTTGTGTTGTGCTGACTTTTTCATGTTTTTCTGTCTTGTGGTAGCTTTTTTATTTCTTTCAATTTGATGTTGCTATCCGTTGCTGCTTTTTTTAACTTCGTCTTGCCAGGTTTTTCTCGGTCACCTCTTTTGTTTTTCCCTGTGATCTTGCTTTGGCTTTTCCGGTTAACCTTTCATCCTATAAATGTGACCCAACGATTCCAGCTGTGTTTCTTGTATTTTTGTTTCAACTGATTCTATCTTTAATTGTTCTCCATATGTTTCGTTTCTGATTCTATCTTTTTTGATTTTTCCTTGTATTCATCTTAGAAACCTCATCTCTGCTCCATTTACTCGCCCACTATATAGGGTGTTTCATAATTGAATGCTGATGCTTAGGGGTATTATTCCTTGGATGATTTTAAGAAAAAAAGTTCATATCAATGTAGGTCCGCAACCGCCGTATTTTTGAGATACAGGGTTAAACGTTGAAAAAAATATCGTTTTTTTCGTAAATATCTTTGATACCGCTTTAGATATTTTTTTGAATTTTAGTAGGTACTAACTAGGCATAAAAACACATTTTTTTCAGAAAAAAAAAACTGTTCTATTTCTACCAATGGCGTCCGTACTAACATGTCCTTGAATATTTTTAATGAAAAAATTCTATGCCACTGTATTTTTTTCAAAATAAATGTCGTTTTTATAATTTTACTTTATCTCTTAGTAAAAATGGCCTCTTGACTTTTTTTTGTCCGACGAACGGTTTTCTAGTAAACTTTTAACACCCCGTATCTCAAAAATACGGCGGTTGCGGACCTACATTGATATGAACTTTTTTTCTTAAAATCATCCAAGGAATAATACCCCTAAGGATCGGCATTCAATTATGAAACACCCTGTATTTATTTGTGTTAACGTTTCACTTCCGTATAAAAGTGCCGGAGTTACTATCTTTTTGCCACTTTCACTTTTGAAAATTTATTATATTTCCTTTATTTAGAAAAATAGAACTATATGTTACATCGTTTTTTTTATAGCCATTCTTATGCTTAATGTAAAAACAAATTACAAATTATTTTAACTACCTTGCTTTTTGAGATATGAAGTGAACTCATATTATTTTAAATAGATATAGTAGACCATGATTATATAAAAGAGCATTTTATTAGTTTTACGAAATCGTGTGAAAATTTTATTATCAAACTTTGCCATGATTTCATAAACAATTAATGTTTGCAATTAAAAAAGGAATAAACGTAATTTTCAAGTAAATTATGCAGCAACCGCTACGATTTTACCACTTGCAATGTAAACTAACATATTAAACTTTTCAGTGTTTAGCAATGTTCACAATACCACAACAAACAGTTATGAAATACAAAAGAATTACACGGATTTGCTTAAAAGTTTTAAAATCCACTTGAGTATGACGTTTAGTTGTATTTAATTGCAAACATCACTTGTTTACGCCATTAGAGAAAACTTAAATAATAAATTTTTCACAAAATTAGCCACATACCGATTATTATTTGCAACAAATATTTAAAAATATATATTTTAAAAAGCCTACTTTTCATTTAAAAAATTCAAGTTTACTTAATTGCTCAGAAATCAAAGTGATTAACAAATTACATTAGCCAGAAAATTGTTTATAAGAAACCTGCATAACATTCAGTCCTATTTTTCTAAATAACGAAGTGATAGTAAATTTTTATTATTTTATTTAGTCATGAGTCCTTCTACTGTTAGGTGTTGGACTGTTGAGTTGTGTTGTGCTGACTTTTTTCCATGTTTTTTTGTCTTGTGCTAGCTTTTATATGTCTTTCTATTTGATTTTCTATCCGTACCTGCTTTTTTAACTTCGTCTTGCCAGGTTTTTCTCGATCTACCTCTTTTATTTTTGCCTGTGATCTTGCTTCATAGGCTTTTCTGGTTAACCTTTCTTCTTTCATCCTATAAATGTGACTCAACCATCTCACCTGTCTTTCTTGTATTTTTGTTTCAACTGATTTTATCCTTAATTGTTTTTTGTATGTTTCATTTCTGATTCTATCTTTTTCGGCTTTTCCTTTTTCTTAGAAATCCCTTTTCTGCTGCATTCACTCTGCTACTATTTTTATTTGTGAGTGTCCACGTATAAAAGTCCCGGAGTTACTTACCTTTTTGACCACTTCCACTTTTATTTGTTTTGGGACTTCTCTATTTCCAAAAAATGTTGTTCTTAAACTATTAAATATTCTTCCCACATTTCCTGTCCTTTCGCTTATTTCCTTGTCCATTCCTCCATTTTTCTCTATGAACACTCCTAAATATTTAAAGCTTTCTACCTGTAGGTCCGTCAAGTTGGAGCTACAACATAACAAAAAACAAAAACTTTTAACGTCATAATTTTTTGCTCATTTTTTGCTAATTTTTGCTATACTTTTTAAATTTTTTGCTGGTCTCTAATAGAAGATAGTTAAAAAAAAAGAATTGTAACTCCAACTTTACGCTGAGTTACATTTGCTAAAAAGTCAAAATGTTTTCATGTCACAATTTTTTGCTCATTTTTTGCTAATTTTTGCTATACTTTTTTAATTTTTTGCTGGTCTCTAATGGGAGATAATTTAAAAAAAAGAATTGTAACTCCAACTTTACGATGAGTTACATTTGCTAAAAAGTCAAAATGTTTTTATGTCACAATTTTTTGCTAATTTTTTGCTAATTTTTGCTGTACTTTTTAAATTTTTTGCTGGTCTCTAATGGGAGATAATTAAAAAAAAAAAATTGTAACTCCGACTTTACGCTGAGTTACATTTGCTAAAAAGTCAAAATGTTTTCATGTCACAATTTTTTGCTCATTTTTTGCTAATTTTTGCTGTACTTTTTAAATTTTTTGCTGTTCGCTTTTCCAAGATATGTAGTTTTTTCATAATCATTATGTGCTACAAATAGGTGGTATTCTTGGATATAAGTACAACACGAATAACTTCGAATAACCAAAATTTACGTCAATGTTTTGTTCTAATAACTTTATAATAGTTTATAAAGTTAACTTATATACACACTTTCAATTTATTGATATTTAAAAGTAGTTTTGTTGCAGTTTTTGTAAAAACCATAAAGTTTCTTTACATGACTATCAGTTAAGGCACTCCAATAAAATTGAACAATAGGTACATAAATTCAGACCTGCAAATAACAATGCTTAAGACCCATCAGAAATAGGACTAGGTTCTTTTTGTAGAAATAAACATTTTTAGTTGACAATGTTACAACAAATAAAAAAATGTTAATACAAAAACCTAATTTTTATTCTTATGTGATGTGGGACATATGTGTCCCTTTAATGGTCTAAAGAGGGTTAAAAAGTCAAACAAAAAAACTATTTACGACTTTTTAAGCCTCTTTAGACCATTAAAGGGACACATATGTCCCACATCACATAAGAATAAAAATTAGGTTTTTGTATTAACATTTTTTTATTTGTTGTAACATTGTCAACTAAAAATGTTTATTTCTACAAAAAGAACCTAGTCCTATTTCTGGTGGGTCTTAAGCATTGTTATTTGCAGGTCTGAATTTATGTACCTATTGTTCAATTTTATTGGAGTGCCTTAACTGATAGTTATGTAAAGAAACTTTATGGTTTTTACAAAAACTGCAACAAAACTACTTTTAAATATCAATAAATTGAAAGTGTGTATATAAGTTAACTTTATAAACTATTATAAAGTTATTAGAACAAAACATTGACGTAAATTTTGGTTATTCGAAGTTATTCGTGTTGTATATCCAAGAATACCACCTATTTGTAGCACATAATGATTATGAAAAAACTACATATCTTGGAAAAGCGAACAGCAAAAAATTTAAAAAGTACAGCAAAAATTAGCAAAAAATGAGCAAAAAATTGTGACATGAAAACATTTTGACTTTTTAGCAAATGTAACTCAGCGTAAAGTTGGAGTTACAATTCTTTTTTTTTAATTATCTCCCATTAGAGACCAGCAAAAAATTTAAAAAGTACAGCAAAAATTAGCAAAAAATGAGCAAAAAATTGTGACATAAAAACATTTTGACTTTTTAGCAAATGTAACTCACCGTAAAGTTGGAGTTACAATTCTTTTTTTTTAATTATCTCCCATTAGAGACCAGCAAAAAATTTAAAAAGTATAGCAAAAATTAGCAAAAAATGAGCAAAAAATTATGACTTTAAAAGTTTTTGTTTTTTGTTATGTTGTAGCTCCAACTTGACGGACCTTCTACCTGTTCCAACCTAAGCCCATTTAAAGTGATGTTATGCCCTTTGTTCTCTGTTGTAACGATCATAGTTTTCGTTTTTTCGGTATTTATGTTCATATTGATTTTTTACAATTCCAGGTTTAGAGTTTCTAGATTATGTTGCAAATACATTTTTAAATGCGATTATTTTAATTTTTCGTCTGTAGTACCAAAATAGAAAGTGATATTAAAAGAATTGACGACCTAGGCGGCATTATCTAAAACAAAAAAGCAACCCAAGAGATCAATACCAGATTTTCGCTAGCTATTATGGTAGGTAAGCGAGAAATCCCGTAAAACATTCGAATTTGGTCCACCAACAACAGTTTTGCAAAAGCCTGCTATAAATATACACAAAAATCGGAAAAAATAATTCTCATGTGTACAAATTGTACAAAACAAATCACTTAATGTTTTTCTCGCATTATTAAAACATTTTATTTTGTCTACTTCAATTTAGCACAGAAATACGTTTACCTGAATAACTAAAGACGTTATTTGTCTCGGCTGATACTTCTAGAATGGAGCGTTAAACGTAAAAATTAAACTTGACTGGAAGTTGGATTTTAACATTAATGAGCGTGAAGTAAAATTAACGTTTAAGTGAGAAAATCTCTTACATTTAGTGCTCTCATCCATTTCAACACCAACGACGCGAAAGCGATTATTGTAAATAATTAAATATTCGTTGATTATGAATTGAACAGACTCTTGAATTTATTCCTGCATCGGAAGTGTGCGAAGTCAACAAATATAGTATATCGATGTATTATTAAAGCTTGAACCGACCTCAGGTTGTAAAAATGCTGTAAGTTTCTCAAGATATGCGTGTGAAAATGAGTCTACGAGTTCAGACGCGTGCGCGTGCGAAATTTTTCACGTATTTAATTCAAAAAACGTGAAAATATCGAACTTTATTCGAATATAAATAAAATTGTTGGCACGTAATAGTAATACAGTCGTGGTACAGAATCGATAATGGTTAATGGTTTTTTAGAATTAGATTGTGTTGTACATCAAGTTGTGGGTATGTATAAACATTTTTTTGGTCATTGAACGACAATATCATTTGCTATCATCGCTGCCCGGATTGCACATTTAGCGTAGCGCCTCACGTTTTCACTATATAGATGCTTATGCTGTGTGTTTCTTTACTACAATATTAATAATTGAACGATTCGTTCGATTTTCCAGTTTAACATTAATGAAAATTGGCGTTAACGGGGATTTTATTATTATTTGCTTGTGTATAAAGATGACACAAATTGTTTTATACGAGTAACTTTCGATATACCGGGTGATTTAGTTTGACTGGTCCCCTATAACTCCGTCATGTTAAGAGGAAACCCTATAAACTTAATATATTTAAAATCGCTGGAAATGCTCTATCAAATTACTTGACAATGTTTTTTCACGATGAAATATGTCAGACTAACGATAGTCAGTTTAGTTTTTGATATTACTTAATATACTTTTTTATTGATTCTGATAGAAAATTTAATTCTAAATCCGATCGTGCATTTAAAAAAATCATGCATAGGAAAATGTTGAAAAAAAATTACTTAAAATGATTTAATTTTTTCAAAACATCCTATTCGACAAGACAAAACACGATGGCTGTTGTAATTGACAGTTTATCTCATTGTATTTTATTATTTTTTCGACAAAAAACCATTACTTTGTGAGTTTTAAATTGAAAATGGACCTTCTGTCAAATTGTTTTTTCGAGTGTGTATTAAAGTCGTTTCAATTTAATACACCCAAAATAATGATTTTTTGTCAATTAAACAAGTTATAAACTGTCAGTTATAAACTGTCAAATACTACACCGATTGTTAAGTGGTGCCCCACAAGGTACGCCTTGGCAAATTTTTGCATAAATCGAGTGTTTAGGAGCTAAATAAAACGGTTTTAGCGATAATAATTTTTTCATGAGTCCCTTCATAAACAGGGTGTCCCAAATATAGTGAACAGCATGGGGATCTCTTAAACGGTAAGAGATACAGAGTTGGTTAAGTGGGTCAAAATGATCTACAATTCAAGAGCAACTGTTCTATGAAAAAAAACTCGAAAAAAATCAATAGGTTTTGCGCTATTGATAAAAAACAAAACATCAGGTTATTTATTTTTCTTATAACATGCATAAATGAAATCACGCTCAAAATATTATTCGACATTATTGGGGCACTTTTTTTGCGTAGATTTGAAATTTGTCAACGAATGTTATCTATCTTCATTTGTTTTTGTTTTTTTAACAATAACTTTCTTATTTTAAATACGGCTGATGTAAAAATAACAAAAACAAATGAAGATAGATAAAATTTGTTGACAAATTTTAAATCTACGCAAAAAAGTGCCCGGATAATGTCGAATAATATTTTGAGGGTGATTTCAATTAACCAAGTTATAAGCAGAAATTAAAAACCTGTGTTTTGTTTTTCATCGATAGCGCAGAAACTATTGATTTTTTTCGAGTTTTTTTTCATGGGACAATTGCTCTTGAGTCATAGATCATTTCGGCCCATTTAGCCAACTCTGTATTTTTTACCGTTTACGAAATCCCCATGCTGTTCACTATATTTGGGACACCCTGTATATGAAGGGACACATGAAAAAAATTATTATTGGTAAAAACGTTTTATTTAGGTCCTAAACATTCGATTTATGCAAAAATTTGCGAAGGCATACCTTGTGGGACACAACGATTTTGTAAAAAATAGTAAATAATTTTTTAACTCATTTTTCTCCAAAAATTTTCCTATTGTGTTTACTTTTTTTAAGCACTATCTGTTTTAGGTTCAAATTCCCTGTCAGCATCGATAAAAGAAACATACTATGTAATTTTAAAAAAAAGTTGACTTCGCCAGTGTCGCATATTTCATCGTAGAAAAAACATTTGAATGTCATTCGATAGAGAATTTTCTGCGATTTACAAAAACATAAGGTTTATTGGGGTTTCCTCTTAAAATAAAAAAGTCATAGGGGTGTGACACTTAAACTGAATTACCCGGTATACTTAAACTATGGGTCCGAGAAATTGCCACAACTATTTACAAACATTTTTGTAACCAAACCATAATCTTTGTTTATTATTACGCATGATACTCATACGATTCCATTCAAATGTAAATTGCAGGTTTGCCTTAGCTGTCGTTATAAAATTTAAATTACCGATGTTTATTGAAAATGAGCAGTTCACAAAAATTTGTAAAAAAGCACACAGTTAGTTGCAATAGTTGCAAAGAATTCAGATTGTCTATTGAAGTTATCTGCAGCTTGCTAATCACTTACACTAAATGCTTTGTTTAAATGCTAGATTAAGTTGTTGCTATCTATATTTTTCAAAGCTGTTATGTATATAAACAATTGAGACGAATCAAGGGGAATTTCTATCTGCAAAGGTATCAAATACTTGTCAGCTCTGACGCAACTACGAAATCTGATTCGGTGAATTATCAAACGGATCGCCTTACAAAAGCTTGTTTCAGATGGTTCCTATTATCACCATTTATGTAATTAGGTTAAAAAGGTTTCTTTGTGAGAATTAAAGCTCTAGAAAAAATGAGCATGTTTAAAGGCTACAGTGTCGTCGACAATTTTCGATTTTTTTACGATATTTTGTGGGTTTTTAGAACAATTCCAGAATATTTCTTTGAATTGAAACAATAGTTGCCATGTCACTTCTTGGTCACATTAAAATATTTACAGAGTGGCGTCTTTGCTTATTTTTGCATAATTCGAACGTTTAGAACCTAAAAGAAAGGTTTTCAGCAAAAAAAAGTGTTTTCCATTCATATACAGGTTGTCCCAGTTGTTGTGAACAGCATGGGGATTTCGTAAACGGTGAGAAATACGAAGTTGGTTATTAAACCAATTGGGTCAAAATGATCTATGATTTAAGGGTAATTGTTCTATAAAAACATCTTGTAAAAGTTAATCGTTTTTGCTCTATGGATAAAAAACAAAACACCAGATTTTTAACTTTTGCCTATAACTTGCTTATTTGAAATCACAGTCCAAATATTTTTCAACATTATAGGGGCACTTTTTTGCGTAGATTTGAAATACACCAATAAATTTTACCAATCCTTATTTGTTTCTGTTATTTTAACATCAACTTTCTTATTGTAAATACGGCTGATGTTAAAATAATTAAAACAAATGAAGATAGGTAAAATTTATCGACGAATTTCAAATCTACGCAAAAAAGTGCCCCATAATGTCGAAAAATATTTTGAGTGTGCTTTCAAATAACAAGTTATTGCAAAAATCGAAAACAAATTGTGTTTTTTTTTCAATGACGCAAAAACTATTGATTTTCGTGAAGATTTTTTTTCATAGAACAGTTGCTCTCAAATCATAGATCATTTTGACTCATTTAACTTCGTATCTCATCGTTTACGAGATCCCTATGCTGTTTACGATAACTGGAACACCCTGTACCCTGTACAGGGTGGTCCACTTTTTTGTAGCAGGACTTAATAGCCCATACAAAAACTTATTTTAAAGCGAATATTCCATATCAACATGGGTCCAAAAACGCTTCATTTTAAAGATACAGGGTGTTGAAATTTTCGATAATTTTTAACCGTTTTCCAACTTTATTTTATATCCAGCACCACCTTACAGGTTACCACATTCGGTGAAAATTTCAAGCCCCATAAGCAACCAGTGGCGGAGTTGTGGGGATTCGGTTTCAATGAATTTTATAAGAAAACTATTACGGCCCTGTTCTAAATCAAACTTGAACTTGTTTTTTGGTAGAGCATTTTATTTTAAACATAAAGTGTCTCTTGACTTTTCTTCGTATCGGTCACCGTTTAGCGGGGAATTCGATTTATTTTTCTATTCTCGCAAAAAATTGCTCATAAAGTCGATCTAAAAATATACAGAAAAGTAGAAACTGCAAGTTGCAGAAATGCTGAAAATGTGGATCATTAATCGTTAATTTAGCGGAACTTTTCTCTTATTATTAGCATGTACTGTTATTAGAAACTGCAAAAATCGGTCATTATTTCGTTATTTCTAACATAAGCGACATTTTTAGATCGAATTTATGAGCAAATTTTTCGCCAGAATAGGAAAATAAATCAAATTTCGCGCCAAACGGTGGCAGATACAAAAAAAAGTCAGGAGACACTTTTTGTTTAGAATAAAACGCTCTATCCAAAAACAAGTTATAGGTTGATTTTGAACAGGGCTGTACTAGTTTTACATAAAAATCTTTGAAACCGAACCCTCACAACTCCGCCACTGGTTGCTTGTGGGGCTTAACCCTTTCACTGCGGGAACCGTAATAATCCGCATTTATTTTTCGTCCCATATGCGGGAGCCGTATTATTACGCGAGCGTAACCCACAAACTCCATAAGACCGGAAAAACGCCGCACTGAAGGCACGAACTTCTCAAACGAGTGCCGCAGCGAAAGGGTTAACATATTCACCGAATGTGGTCACCTGTAAGGTGGTGCTGCATACCAAATTTGGTTTAAATATATTTACTGGTTGAGAAACGGTTAAAAATTATCGATATTTTTTCGAAAATTTCAACACCCCGTATCTTTAAAATAAAGCGTTTTTGGACCAATGTTGATATGGAATATTCGCTTTAAAATACGTTTTTGTATCGGTTGTTAAAGTGCTGCTACAAAAAAGTGGATCACCCTGTATATGAATGAATACATTTAATTTTTTTTTTGTAAAACCCATTTTTATTAGGTCCTAAACATTCCATTTATACAAAAATTAGCAAAGGCATACCTTCCCTGTATTTTAACGAATTGTGTATCAAGATTTATCTCAGTGCATGGAAAAATATCTTCTTAAATAGTATCTAGCCTCTCGTGTCCTGTCAGTAGATTTCTTTTTTATTTCAGGATCAATTGAAATTTCTAAACACAAAACTTTATGCATAAATAGAGATGAAGGTTTTATTTTAGACACAAATTGGAAGACGTTTTATTAATCAAAAGTTTCATTTAACCTAATCAATATAGTTTTAAATGGGCGTCTTTGCCAATAGCCTCACACCTGACGAAAGAGAGGCGTGAGAATAAGAAGAGGAAGAAGACTTTACGAATCATGATCGTTGCTACAACATCTGCATGAAGATAAATAATAAATAAAAAATCTACCGTTGAAGAAACGAGGGTTCCGCAACTAGTATGGATTTCTTTTTGAAATAAAGTTTTTTCGCTTATACATTAAGTTTTAAACTACACTTATAAATGTATTTACACATTAAAGAATCACTTAAATACTTCAACCATTCATCATATATGACATAGCTTTCGAGCATAAATACAAAGTATCAGTTCATCGACATCCTGTATACGTATTTCGTCAGAGAAGCTGTCAGCATCAGTAATACTTATGTCAAGATAGGATGTCGTCATCAGTTGACGTCAACGTTGAACAAGATAAAAAAAAACTGTTTTGTGAAAATCCCTAATCGATAAGAGTGTACACCAGTAAATTATAAATAGAGCGTTGTATTACCTTGTTTTCATTCAGTAATTTATCATACATTGATAAGACTTTACCATTATCTAATCAAGTTACAGTATTATAAATTAAAAGTGTGTGTGAGAGAGAATCTTAACTTTGCCTCTCATACTTTATTTACTTTCTTAAAGGACTGTTTGTTTTACAACGTGCTTATTTTATTGTGGTTCTTAATCGTAACTTCCAATTAACTTTTTATGAGAAACATATCAAAAGCTCTTATTATCTTTGTCCACTTAATTTCTAGTTTAAATGAGACCTTATCCATTTTACATTGCTGTGAGTTTTTCATTTGTCAATTGCGTTTGAACCTTAAACGATTTTGGTACAAATTAAAATGACGAATTTTAATGATAAATTTTTACACTTTTTACAGATTATGATAACATTTAAAGAAAAGTACTTGTGGTACATCACTGCTACGGAATTTTGATGAAAAAATCCTATATGTAATAGTATTAATAGATTACCGGTTCAAAATCAAAAGTTGAGTTGTCTTTCAGTTGGGCCAGAAATACAATTCGCTCACAATATGTAGGTACAAAATATAGTCTCTTTTGACTGAAATAATATTCCTGTATATCAGTGACGTGCAGAGGTTTGGTGATGCTTGGGGCTAATTCCTTTATTGTATGCCCCTACGACTAAAAATTTAAAAATTTTCACAAAAACATTTTTTCTCATAGACCCCAACATAGACTACAATCCTAGATAAACAGAATATTTAATTTATTACCTTTTTTAACTTTAAATCTTAAACATCCTATACAGGGTGGTCCACTTTTTTGTAGCAGGACTCTAACAGTCGATAGAAAATTTTATTTTAAAGCGAATATTCCATATCAATATGGGTCCATAAACGCTTCATTTAAAAGATACAGGGTTGAAATTTTCGAAAAAATATAGATAATTTTTAAGCGAATCCCAACCAGTAGATATATTTAAACCAAATTTGGTATACAGCACCACCCTACCGGTTACCACATTCGGTGAAAATTTCAAGCCCCACAAACAACCAGTGGCGAAGTTGTGGGGGTTCGGTTTCAATGAATTTTATAAGAAAACTAGTACGGCCCTGTTCGAAATCAACCTTAAACTTGTTTTTGGGTAGAGCATTTTATTTTAAACATAAAGTGTCTCTTGAATTTTCTTCGAATCTACCACAATTTGGCGCCGAATTTGTTTTATTTTATTACTCTCGCGAAAAATTTGCTCATAAATTCCATCTAAAAATATCCGCGCCAAACTGTGGCAGATACGAAGAAACGTCAAGAGACACTTTTTGTTTCGAATAAAATGTTCTACCCAAAAACAAGTTTGATGTTGATTTTGAACAGGTTTGTACTAGTTTTTTCTATAAAATTCATTGAAATTGAACCCCCACAACTCTGCCACTTGTTGCTTTTGGGACTTTATATTCTCACCGAATGTGGCAAACTGTAAGGTGGTACTTTATACCAATTTTGGTTTAAATACATCAACTGGTTGGGAAAGGGTTCAAAATTAACGATATTTTTCAAAAATTTCAACACCCTGTATCTTTAAAATGAAGCGTCTATGGACTCATGTTGGTATAGAATATTCGCTTTAAAATAAGTTTTTGTATCGACTGTTAAAGTCCTACAAAAATGTGGACCAAAATTAACTAAATGCACTAATAACTAATGTCAAAAATACAAAATTTTAACGTCTGGCACATACACACAACGCACATGGACACATGTCATCGTGAAAATAGTCAAAACGGGTTCAGGATACCTCAAAACGTGTATATCCGTCGAAATATGGAATTCGAAAATTCATACAACGTATGGCGAAAGTATTATCTTCGGTTCCCCAAACAAGATCTCCTTTCAGAGAACACATGAACTACTTCATCTTTCACATCATCTATGAGGAATGCTTTTTTAATGCTGATTAAAGCTAAGTTGGTCAGTCGCTCTTGTGACATGTAAGATCTCAAATCTGCTTTTTCCTTTTAATTTTCGCAATGACCTTCCACAACCGGCGATTGTAAATGCGATCTGTAGGCAATGCACATAGTTGAAAATACATCCTTTCCAGACTGTAGTAACGTCTCCAAAGCATCTTTAGGATCAGGAGGCACTGTATTCCGTCCAGCTTGAAGGAGCATTACAAAATCAATAATTTCGTTATTTAAGAGAATAGCTTTTACATCATTATAATAATTTGCGAAATCCGAACATTCTTTTTTTAATCTCTCTCTTTCGTTTTCATCTTTAATTACTACTGAATTCAAATTCAAATGAAAATCTGTCTGAGGTCTTGAACTCTTGAAAGCAAATACTGCGGTATTCAATTTCCGTTTTTAATCGGTTGACGATCTCAACCATCATTCTATTAATTTCTTGCTGTCAGTCCACCATCTCTTGCTGATTCTCCAGGCATCATTCTTCTTCTCTCAGTTCGGGCAATTGGTATTCCCCATTTTTCACAATATTCATTTCGTAAATGTATTGCATTGTAAACAATTTCTTCAGTATTAAGTATATTCAACACTTGGATAAGCCCTTTAGTATCACAAGACGCTTTATGGAACCCTATTTTTGGATCCCGCCGAAAGTAGGACGCCTGGCAACCCTACTGTCACTGTGCATAATAATATTAACATTTTATTCACAAATTGGAAAATGATGAACCAAAATCAGAAACACGTTTTGTTGCCGCATATAAATATGCAATGGTTATTTGCTGAGAACTGGAAACGTCTAATCCGTAATAAAATTTTAGGGCAGTGTCCCATGATGGTCGAGGTGGTTATAAGTGTACATTTCTCAATTACCACTTTTTCAAGTTAAAAATCTTTAACTTTAATATAAGCAGAAGAAATTAATACTTCGATTAGATGCCTCCTGATACGGATGCCCGGGGCCGTCGCACTGGTTGCCCCCCTCTGCACGCTACTGGTGTATATAAAATTTCTGTTTCTGTAAGCAATAATAAGATTGGAACGCTTCACTTGTTTATTTTGTTCATTTTACATAGTTTTGCTTAAAAGTCCAATAATTGTATGGTTCACCTTGCCAAGAACGTATTTTCAAATTTTAATTTTAATTATACATAATTAAAATATGTTAAATTATATCGCCGTTAGTGGAAATAGTTTTGTTTCAGGTTAGCGTGCGAAAAATATCGGTTTCTGGCCCGTTACTTCCCCCCATAAATCGTATCTTAACTCAATTACCGGAGTTCTTATCTTAACCAACAATAATGTTGAATTTCCACTTGGAAGTAGAAATTCAGAGGTCGCGAGTAAAAGTGGGGTGTTAAACACCCTTATTAACGAGGTAATAGAAGCGGCTTTATGAAGAGAAATATGAACTCATATAAAATTCTTTAATGTAGTTTTTTTTACACAATGGATGATAGCTATAATGCTTTATAAACACAAAAAGCGTCGAAAGGAAGCATTAACACTTATATTTTTTATTGCGTTTGCCAGTTGATAACACTTTTAAACATTACAAGCATTTTCGACTCACTGGTTTTAATGAAAATGTTTTCAGAGATAATCGTTGAGTTAGGTAAAATTGCTTTTTGACTTCCTATTTCTAAAATTAAAGGTGCGTTTGGTCCTTGCTTATTAACATTTTGTAGCCTTGTACAGTAGTAAGATTTTCTAAAATTATTTTTATTATTTTGTCGATAAATGTTTGTAAGATAAAAAGTTGAATTATATAAGTTTTTGTGATTCAGTTTGACTGTGGCACCCCTATATGTACATGTTATTTAAGGACGAAACCCCTATAGACCTTATATTTTTGCAAATCGCAGGAAATTTTCTATTAACTGACGATAAAATGTTTTTTTTTGCAATGAAATATATCGGACTGCCGATAGTCAACTTTTTTCTTAATTACATGGTCCACTTCTTTATTTATTCTATTGGAGAATCTAATTCTAAATCCTATCATGCAATAAAAAAATAAACAAACACAGAAACTTTCGTGAGGAAAATGAATTTAAAAATCATTTATTATTTTGATCGTCACAACAGAGAACAAAGGGCACAGCATCACTTTAAATGGGCTTAGGTTAGAACAGGTAGAAAGCTTTAAATATTTAGGAGTGATCATAGAGAAAAATGGAGGAATGGACAATAAGCGAAAGGACCGGAAATCTGGGAAGAATATTTAACAGTTTAAGAACAACATTTTTTGGAAATACAGAAGTCCCAAAACGAACAAAAGTGGAAGTGGTCCGGCACTTTTATACGGAAGTGAATCGTGGGCACTCACAAATAAAAATAGTAGCCGAGTGAATGCAGCTGAAATAGGATTTCTAAGAAAAATCCAAGGAAAATCAAAAAAAGACAGAATCAGAAACGAAACATATAGAGAACAATTAAAGATAAAATCAGTTGAAACAAAAATACAGGAAAGGCAGCTGGGATGGTTGGGTCACCTTTATAGGATGAAAGGAGAAAGGTTAACAAGAAAAGCATATGAAGCAAGAGCACTGAGGAAAAAACAAAAGAGGTAGACCGGGAGAAATCTGGCAAGACGAAGTTAAAAATGCAGCAGCGGATAGAAACATTAAATAGAAAGACATAAAAAGGCTAGCACAAGACAGAAAAACATGAAAAAAAGTCAGCACAACACAACTTAACAGTTCTACACCTAACAGTAGGACTCATGAATAAAAAAATAAATAAATAAATTTATTATTTTTTAGAAAATCGTAGCAATGTTTGTATTTGATTAGACAACACACGGTCGTTGAAGTAATTGACAGTTTATAAGTAGTCGAATAATGTTTTATTATTTTCCGATGAAAAAGAATTATTTTGTGAACATTCAATTAAAAGTGAACCTTCTGCCGAATTGTTTCTGCAAGTGTGAAAGAAAGCATCACATGCAGAAAACAGCTGTGTTTGGAGGCAGATGTTGGACACTTTAAACATTTTTAACACTAAAACTTGTAAATATGTTACTCTTTATTTTTTTTTGTTCTTATTTTTATTAAAAAATTTTATTCGTTACAGATTGTTATTGTGTATTCTGCAACTGTTAAGATTTAATCGTGTTTTGTCTCATTAAAAACAAATATTGCTAAGATTTTGTGGAAAATAATAACTTTGAAACTCAATTTTCTCAAGAATTTTTCCATCTATGATTATTTTTTCAATGCATTATCGTATTTCATTCTTTTTTACGTTACAATTTACATTTTTTTTATAAAATTTAAAGGCCTATAACTCGATAACGATCGAGTTTTGGACTATGGTTTATATACATTTTTTTGCCCAAATTAACTTAAGGAACATGCTCCTTAAGTTTGGCCTTTGGTCATGCACGTTTCCTATGTACAGTGTGATCCAAATTCGATGGGATTACATGGGTATCTCGCTTAATATTCAAAATAGAGAGAAGGATAAATTACCAAAAAAGTGCATCGTTCTGGTTTTTGAGTTATTAGAAAAAATTTGTGTTTTTTGTCATATTTATAATGTGTCATATGTCCGTTATTGTTGTAAATATCGACAAAACTTATGAAGATTATTTTTGATATTCTTATGTAAAATAAGACTATACTAAAAACAAAATTTTACGCTCGCCGTAAAAAAGTTATGACACAAACAATATGACCTATTTAAATTCCTTATTTGTTTCTTATACCAAATATATGATGGATTAATTTTCAAAATGCGTAAATGACGAGGGTTTTTTAGTTTGTTTTTTTTAAGAAAAACAGTAAAATCAAAAAAAAACAAGCTTAAAACGTTTTAAAACTTGTGTGGTTTAACATGAAAATAACTGAAATTAATCTGTATACATTTTATCCATATTTACAGCAATAACGGAGATATGACACATTATACAGGGTGTTTCATAATTGAATGCTGATCCTTAGGGGTTTTATTCCTTGGATGATTTTAAGAAAAAAGTTCATATCAATGTAGGTCCGCAACCACTGTATCTTTGAGATACAGGGTGTTAAATTTTACTCGAAAACCGTTCGTCGGACAAAAAAAAGTCAAGAGGCCCAAGACATAAAGTAAAATTGTAAAAATGACATTTATTTTGAAAAAAAAACAGTGGCATATCATTTTTTTCATTAAAAATATTCAAGGACATGTTAGTACGGACGCCATTGGTAGAAATAGAACAATTTTTTTTTCTGAAAAAAATGTGTTTTTATGCCTGGTTAGTACTACCGATATTTTTTTCAACTTTTAACACCCTGTATCTCAAAAATACGGCGGTTGCGGACCTACATTGATATGAACTTTTTTTCTTAAAATCATCCAAGGAATAATACCCCTAAGGATCAGCATTCAATTATGAAACACCCTATAAATATGACAAAAAAACTTTTTTTTAATAACCTAAAAACCGGAAATGATAGAATATTTTTGAAAACGGTTCTGAGTTTTGTCTCGAAAAACTGCATATGTTTGGTAATTTAACCGTTTCCTTATCTTGAATATTAAGGATGTATCCCATCGAATTTGGACCACCCTGTACCGCCTATTAAGCGATTAACTATCAGATTTTTTTTTTAAATTTACATTCTATTCTAGTCCAGTGTTTCCTAATGTATGGTCCGCGGACCCCTGGGGGTCCCTGAATCCTTTAAAAGGGGTCCGCCGAGTCATGTTCGAAAATCATACAAATTTATTTTCCAGACTAAAATATTATCCACAAAACTATTCATTGGGGCCCTCTGCAAGCTTTTAATTTTGTAAGAAGTACTTGGAGAAAACGTTTGAGAAACACTGGACTAATAAACGGCTTATCCAAGGAGCGACATATTTAAGTTTGCCCCTGGTGCCAAATGCTCTAGTCCTCTAGTCACAGTCCTGCAAAAATGTACGGATTATAGGGGTTTCCTCTTAAAATACCAAAATTATAGGCGTGCGGCATTTAAACTGAATCACCAAGTATACCGATTTAATAAAAATCTTTTATATAATTGAAGAATATTAAGACTAGCTTTGAGACTCCACCCTTCATCAACAGATTTAAAGTTTTTGTCTCAACGATCATCACTGGCAGGGACGGTATTCTAATTTTCTTTTCTGTTACTTGATTGATTTTTTAAAATTATTAAAGTAACGTCTTCCAATTTCTTTTTAAAATGTAAAATGTATTTCTATAAATAACTAATTGCTAGTGTTTAACAGTTCTATTGATTCCCTTTTACTACAGTTTTACACTTTATTTAATAGCGTAATTTTATCAAAATCTATTGTGGTAAAACGAATGTCCCGCGAGTGTTAATTTATTAGTTTCCGCACGAATGTGTACAACGGGCTGAACTTTTATTTCCATTTTAAAAGAAGGCGTACAATTGGGCTCAATAATCTGCGTAATATTTGCAACTAATTAAAACGGACAGTTGATTCACAGCCTCATCCGATTCGCTGTCACCCGTGCCAATAAAAGTTAACGCTCATACAATCAAATTAATCACATTAACAAATGATTTATTGATAAAATCAGTGCAAAACGTGCAATTCATTCGAAAACAATACAGCCATTATTACGTGATACTCAGGAAAATGAGGTCAGATGAACTCCGTTTAAAACGTGCTGAATATTTTAATTGAAAATATGTAGCAGTTTTGTTTTATTTTTCGTAGACTTGTAGCGTTTAATATTGCATATAAAATTTTCATACTTTCTATGCAAATAATGTTGTTAACCCTAGTAGACTTGTTTAAGAGATCTTGTTATATACGACTGCGAGAAAATATAATTCTGCAACAAGCTTTTGTATTGTATTTAACGTTCTTATTTTGATATTGAAATAAAACATAATTCTTTTTGTCACCTAGAATTCTTGACAGTATGTAACGAGAAACGTGGGCTTTACTTCTGCATTTCTAGATAACGCAAATCGCTTTGTAACATTCTGTTTGTGAGTAAAAACACATTTCTGATGTTGATTTAAAAAACTTCTGTTTTCATATTAGTACATACGGGTGTATTTTTTGCACATGATTTGAAGACCGATTATGGACTTGCCTGCAAAAAATTGTTAATTAGTTTTCATAAAATATCAAAAAACATACAAAAAATCGACTACACATTTGTCCTTAACATTTTACAGTATTGTGTTGGCCAGGGAGTCGTTATAGAGGCGCTATGACTAACTTTGAATACATCGATGCTAGAATTTTTGGGCCCCGACGAAAAATTTAAAATTCTTAAATTTCATAACATACAGGGTGTCCCAATTATCGTGAACAGCATGGGGATTTCGTAAACGGTAAAACATACAGAGTTGGTTAAATGAGTTAAAATAATCTATGATTTAAGAACTATTCCATGAAAATATCTTTCAAACAATCAATGGTTTTCCGCTATTGATAAAAAACAAAAAATTGACGTTTAAAATCTTTTTTTTTAACTTGCTTATTTTAAATCATACTCAAAATATTTTTCGAGATTGTAAGGACGCTTTTTTGTGTAGATTTGAAATTTATGAATAAATCTTATCTATCTTTATTTGTTTTTGTTATTTTAACATCAACTTTCTTATTTTAAATACAAGTCGTAGTTGGCTGTGACATCATTGGAAAGATGTAATCTCGTTAGGTTTATCTTTAAAAATAAGTAAGTTATTGCAATATTATTGTATTTATTAAGTTTAATCAAACTAGCCATTGTAAAATTAAACAAAATATCACACTTTTATAATCACCAGTAAAATAATATGTGGTTTATAAAAATACAAAAAATAACAAAAACAATTATAATAGGGGAAGGTGGTATATACTGGGACACTTTTTTTAAATTTTGCGTAACTTTTGAACGGTTTAATTTGCATACCTCAAATTGATATGAGATATTCATATTGCTATAGTTTATCATTGCATATACAAAAAAAAATGTTTTTAAATAAAGGTACACTGTCCCACTATACACCACTTGTCCCCACATAAACCACCCCGTGGTACATTGTGGGACAGCAAAAAATATATATGAAATAAAGCATAAGTAATTAAAAAAAAGGCTTAATTTTAATTTTTTATTTTAAAAACTTTCACTTTTCATGGGCAATTAGACATTGTACTTTGAAAAATCAAACTAAAATTGAAAATGTTTTTTTGTTTTTTCAGTGCCCCCAAACGTAGTCGGTGCGCTTAACCTACACAGAATTTTTTTTTTCAACACAGTCTTTATCTCTGTTTTTAGAGAAAGAAAATCTAAAGTCGGAAGTCTTTTTCAGAAAATTTACCTGATTATCATCATTGTCCCACAATGCACCATGTGATTAATTTTTAAAAGCAACGATTTAATGAAAAACATGTATGATTATTTAAAGTTTTAACATTGTACATACATTTAATATACTGTAAGGTACACCTACACCAAATTTTCTAATTGTTGTTAAATAAATAAAAAAGTTTTAGCACATAAACTGAATAACCACCAAAAAACAATGTGCAGTTACCAAACATGCCTCACATGTGCAAGTCACTATGACATTGTTTACGACACATACTGTAGACAGGATATAATGGGACTGCTTAACCGCTATTTTGATGTAAACAAACTTCAAGTACGGGGTAACAGATGGCCAAAATCTCTGTTGTCCCACTATATACCATGTCCCAGTATATACCACCTTCCCCTACTGTTATTTCAAATCATTTTTACAAATCAGAAAAGTTGTTCGTGACTTTGCCATGGCAAAAGTTTCAATCATATTTTTCATATCCATTTCTCGCTTGCTTTCGTCATTTTCGACGGCAAGAAGTGAGAAATAATTTAATCGGGTCTGCCTAGTTGTATTTCTTTTGTAATCCCTAACTATTTTAAGTTTAGAAAAAGATTTTTCTACAATTGCAAGTGTGTACTTTCAAGAAAACTAAAAATGTTGTTTTGATTTCAAAAAAATCACTTTTCGATTAGCTACAATTTTTGCTACAATAGATTCCAAAATGTATAATCATGTTTTCATTAAAATTGTCTTTACACAATTGCGAAGCAATTATAAAGTGTAATGTAACTTGTGGGGATAGTTTTTCTAAACATTTATTCATTAAATTGTCACACAATTGTATGAATTCTGATTCGTAAGAATTAATTATATAACGAGATTTCAAATAACTTAAACGATCCCTAAAATTTTCAAATCGATAATTTATTTGTTGTAACACGCAATAAAATACGTTCGCTTTAAAATTCTTTTCAGGGAATTTAAATTTGCAATCTGTAGAAAATTCGTCGAATTGACATTTTACTTTATATTGCTTTTTACAATAAAATTCGAAAGATATTCCCCATTTTTAAAAAAATACATGTTCTACTACGGAATATGCTGAAAAATATTGCAGCTGCTTCAGAGCGTTTGTGAAAAAAACGTCAAAAACTTACTTGCCAACTCAATACTGTTTAGTGTGAAGTCATAAATTAATCGCGAAAGTACATAAATAATAATTTTTTCGTTCACGTACTTTTGTTTCATACGTTCAAGCCCTTTAGATGGGTCGTAAAATCATGACCAAAACTTAATTGGTTATAAAAGAGGGCGAGTTTAGGGGATTGATATGTTCAGTAAGAAATTCCTCAAGTTTTACTGCTTTTAAAGACTCTTATTATTTAAACAACCTTTTGTTGAGAAATTCTCCTTTTAATACATGATCTTGAGCAAATGTAGTTTTAATTATCTCAGGAAACTCACTTGCAGCTTCGAAAGCCAGTATCTACACTCTCCATACCAGGAGCAGTTAAAAACTCTAGTCGAGATTCTGCTGGTGGCCGGACGCAGCCCGAAGAATCGGGAGTGGCTCTAGTGGGCCATACGGATTATCCTCGCTACATGGAAGAACGACCTCTCGGCACTGGTGTATATAAAGGGCCTTCTTCTGGTAGTTTAAAACATAAACCTAATGTCGGTTATCGACTAGGGCGACGTAAAGCTCTGTTTGAGAAGAGGAAGAGAATCAGCGATTATGCTCTCGTAATGGGCATGTTTGGTATAATTGTTATGGTAATCGAAAACGAACTCTCAAGTGCTGGTGTTTATCGTAAAGTGAGAGTTAAATGTTTTTGGGGCAAGGACTGTTTATTTATTGATTTCTTTTTAGGACGAATTTTACTCAATTGCGCTCAAAACTTTGATATCTGTTTCGTCTGTGATCCTTTTGGGCCTGATAGTGGCCTACCATGCTTTAGAAGTACAGGTAAGAAATGTTTGTTTGTTTGTTTGTTTGTTTTATCGATAGCTGGTGAGATAGGGTTTGTAAAATGATGTTAAGCATTAAATTTCTACAATAACCTACCATATTAGCAAGAGTAACATGTTATTATAATATGCCACCTAGGGCATCCAAAATTACCAAAATTTGCTTAATATTTTAAGTAAAAATCGGTTAATCGGTAAATTACCGGTAATTTGTTTTAATTAAAAATATCGTGCGATAGTGTTACTACTTATTTTTAATTTGGCCTTCAGAGTTTACCCGCGTAATATTTACATATGCTCGACGTTTCGGCAAGCTCTCTCTTGCTATTATCAAGAGCTTTTTTGAAAAAATGTTTAACTATTCCAACATCACTGACATAAGTTAATGACACTTTATGTTAATCAAGGCTGACTAAATTTGCATCCCGTTTATTGATCTTGTTCATCTTCTTTTCAATTTCAATCGCCTCTCGGATGATCCTTGACGAGAAATTTTCTACATTGGCCAGTACATTGGCCTCATCGAAGTTAATTTTGTGAGCTGATATGCTGATAAAGGGCCGATGTCTTCATTCCTGACTGAATTTTTATGTTCTTGAACTCGTACACTTACGCTTAGGTGACCAGCTTTTGGCGGGAGAGTCCCGCTTTTTGCCAGTTTGTAACAAAAACTTAAAATATACGCATAAACATAAACCTACGCTGAACGTTTAAGGCTCTTCATAGATCATGCTGTATACATAGTATCTACACAGCTTAACATAACATTGCTGTGGTATCTACGCATGCAGCATCATAGCGTTGCGCAATATTCGGCTGCATTTTATTTTACGCTTCTGTACAGGGTGGACCAAATTCGAATGTTTTACGGGGTATCTCGGTTACCGTAATAGTTAGCGAAAATCTAATATCGCTCTCTTGGGCTATTTTTTGAGAAAAGAACGCCTATGTAATCAGATTTCCATTTTGGCACTACAGACGAAAAAGGAAATTTCATAATTTTTGAAAATGTACTATAACTTGTTTAATTATTAAAATAGAACAAAATGTTATGAAGATTTTTTATACACATTTTTATGCTTAATTTAAAAACAAAAAGTTGACCATGACTTTATATGAAAGAGCGTTTTTTTAGCTTTTCAAAAATATATAGTTTATGTATTTATTGCAAAAAATAACCGATATTTGGCTGATTTTCCAAAAAAAATTCCTTATTTGTAATAATTAATAAACAACTATACGTAAATTCTGCAGCAGCTACGTTTTTACCACTTTCAATGTAAAATGCTCAGATATTAAACTTTTCAAAGTGTTCACAATATCACAATAAACAGATGTAAAAGATACAAAAGAGTACACGAATTGGCTTAAAAGCAAAATACGTAAATATCAAATTGAGCATAAAAAGAGAATGCATTTTTTTACTTTCATTTATATCCCCCAGTCGATTTTGTCCCGCCTTACCAAAACTAAAATCTGGTCACCTTAACTTACGCGTCTATTGATCTGTCCAATATATGATTTTTGATAAACCGCACACGGTGTCTCATACACCAGTTTTCCAGTAATATCTTACACTTTGGACTGTTAAGGACATTTTAAATTTTTGGCTGTAAAGATGGTTTTGATATTATGGTGGTGGAGCAGTTTACTCATTTTATCGGATGTTCCTTTGACGTACGGTAAATAGGCTAAACCAATAGGAGTTGTTTCTACCTCAGTAGTTTTCTTCGTAGTAATCCGTTTTAAAGATCATGTGATTGCTTTATTTTTGTATCCGTTATGAAGCAGAGCCGATCTTAAGGTTTTTAGTTCTTCGTCAATGTGATTAACGTAGCTAAGTCTTTTGGAACGTGTAAAGGTGTTAATTACAGACTGTAGTTGTGCCGGGTAATGATGAGAAGCAGCACTAAGATATCGATTTGTATAGGTCGGCTTTCGATATACTGCGTGTCTAAGCGGATTATCTTCGTTTTTCATTACTAAGACGTCAAGAAACGGCTGTCATCTTCCTTGTTCTACTTCCATAGTGAATTGTATTCGGTTGTGGAGGCTATTGAGGTGATCCAGAAATGTATTCAGTTGTTCTTTGCCGTGCGTCCATATTAGGAAGATGTCATCAATGTATCGTATCCATAATTGTGGTTTAAATGGGGCGTAGTGTCTTGCTCGTGTCTCATGATCTTTCATAAATGAATTTGCGGTGACTGGTGGTAGCAAAGAGCCAATTGGTGCTCCTTCTATTTGTCTGTATCGTTGATTGTCATACATAAAATAAGTATTGTTTATGCAGTGTTTTATTAAGTCAATTAGTGTTTGGGATGGTTGTAATCTCTTCTGATGATGTCGAGAGACTCGTTTATTGGTATTTGTGAGAACAGGGATACCACGTCGAAACTGACCAATAAGTGATCTGTCCCTTTAGTTTGGTTTTTTAATATATCTATAAAGTGCTCCGAATTTCTTGCGTAAGATTCAGCGTCTTTTGCGTAAGGCTGGAGTTCTTTAGCGATGTATCTAGCAAGCGATTGTAAAGGATATTCTATTGAGCTAACTATGGGTCTGAGTGGTGCGCCAGGTTTATGTATTTTTGGGAGTCCTACAGTTTTGGGAATATTGATTATTTCTCCCTTGGGATAAGTTGTCTTAGGGTCAATAAATGTCTTCTCCAAGTAAGTTGTTGGATCAGTGGTTATTTGTAAATAGGCGGGGTTGTTTAATAAATCTTTTACCTTTGCTTGATAGTCCTTTGTGTTTCTAGACTCGGCCAAACACTTTTTCAAATATTCAGATCCAGTTCTTTCTGAGAATTAAAATGTGCACGTAGTAGACAAATTGTATATAATGTCTTATCACTCAGACTTGTCCGAATTTTCGAACATATGCCCCTGCAGAAGAAAAGGCTCTTTCTGCCTCTACACTCTTGGATTTCACTGGGAGAAGGTGGTTGTAAATTACCGAAATTACCGGCATTTGTTGTCAAAATTTACTGGTAATTTCGGTAATTATATTGGATGATAAAACCGGAAGCCGTTTACCGGTAACGAAACCCCTAATTCGCACCCCAACTTGACCACGTGTTAAACGATTCGATTTTTTAACTGTAGACATTTGATTTAACGTGACGTAATTTCCCCAAGGAAATAATTTCGGCTTTGTTCGTAAATATTTTTGTGTCGCCTTATGCAAACATAGAATGAATGGAAACAAAATTTCGCGTTAAAGCTTTACAAAGTGCGTTTTTGTTCAATTTTAAAATAAAAGTGACGATTATCTGTGTTCATTTTTCTGTAGCACATAAGATTTCAGATTTCTTGTATCGTATGGTTAAAATTGTTTAAATAAAAACTGAAAAAATGATCTTAGTCTTTACAGCCAAATATTTGTAATTTCACTGGGTGTCCCAAACATTTCAAAAAGATAGTAGAAATCCGTAAAAAATTTAGATTTACAGTAAATTAATTAACACTTTGCTCTAGCTGCATTTTTAAAATACTACACAGGGCGCTTTTTTACGCTTGGTCAACCTTGTGAAACTTTAAACATCGAAAAGTTATTCGTTTTAAATAACAACACCCTATATTTTTTACACAGTCATACAAAATTTATTTGCCCTTCAAAAAGCTTGTGTTACACCTAAAATTGATATTTTCCGAGTTATCGAAATTTCATTGTTAATTATTAGGGCGACGTAATATTTTCAATTAGGCTACCAAAGCAGACAGCGGTAATTTTGGAAAAATTGAAAGAAAAAATAAGAAACTTATAATTTAAACTTTATCCCATGAATTTTATAAATTTTTGTGCAATGAATTGTCGGGAAGTATGCAATTTATTTAATAATTTACACCCGATCGGCAGCCAATATTACGTGCCTTGATTACCAACACTTCACGAAGATATAATATGAAATGTTTTTAAATAACAATTAAAATTTTTATAAGACTGTAAAAAATATAGGATGTTGTATAATGTATAAAATGAAAATTAATTATCGATATTTAAAGTTTTAAAAGTTTAGCCGGGCGAAAAAATGCCCCGCATAATATTTAAATAATTTAGCTAGTGCAAAGTGTTAATTAATCTATTGTCAATCTAAATTTTAAATGAATTTCTACTTCCCTATGATAAACTGCTTCAATTACCTGGAAAAACTAAAAAATATTGCTTTAAACTCTCATTCAGATAAATAATATATGTCTTTATGTGTTTAAACAAAAGAAAGTTATGTTGGTTATGATCGCTGTAACACCCTATGTATCGTGAAAACGTCAATACTTTATATAAATCAATTCGAACAAAGAAATTGCTGTAACGTGAACGTGACAAGGTGACATACACGGCATACAGTATTGTTACCCGATAAAATATTACTGAGACATCTTTCAATAATGTTGACAATATAATATTTAAAACTGGGATTATTTTTCAAACAACTTGGAAGGTATTACAAAAGAATTACATAAATATGCAAAAAAAACATGTATTAAATTATAATATTCATTAGTTTCGTTCAGTAATTAATACTAATAAGCAGGCATTTAAAATGCAAGTTTTTTCGTGTGGGTTTGAGAAACCAAATTGTATTCGCTTCGGTTCCGAATTTTTCGATGATTTAAAATTTTCTTCTTCGTTGAGATAATAAATTTTCGCTTAAATACAACGATATTTTATCTCTAAAGTAATTCCGGGAGTGTTGCCCTACTGGGAAAGATGCCTCGGTTTCAAGATTTTCGCGTGCTAATGACATATGTCAAAATTTGTACCGTACTAGTGTTCCGTGACCGTTGTTGACTGGAAGATATACTACCGTTGGCGAAAATTCAGTGTGGTGTACGGTTTTCAACAAAATAATGATGAGTTCAACAATTTAAACACGGAGCTATAATGTAGTAATAGCTTAAATATACTGGCAATTCGAAATTTATTATTTTTCATGGAATACCTTTAGCAAGCTTCTCAAATACATTGTAAAGGTTATTATTGCAGTAGAATACACTCGTATCTTGGGGCATCTAACTCGTATTAAAAGGAGAGTTGCCCCGTTTTATCGAGGTCCAGATGCCCCGCTGGAACATGTATTCCTTTTAAACAATACAACAAAAACGGATGAATTTAACAATTAATACCGTAACTCAAGTATCCTATAAAAACTATATTGACATTACTTATGAGAACTAAATTATGTTCAGAGATGCTTACGACGTATAAGAGGAAAACATCGAGTAAAACCAGAAGGCAATGGTCTTCAGAACAGTTGAGAGAAGAATTAACAAGAATAAAATATTTTTTACAAATGTGTTCAGGAACAAACCCCTTAGCTAGGATGACCGATCGAGCAAAGGGATAACATTTTTGTAATAGCTTGGTAATAAGTCACGTTGCAAAATACATTCTAATTCAAGTTCTCATTCAATACAAGTTCTCAATAAATACCAGTCAAGTTGTAACCTGAAAGGCCTCTACTCACTATCCAATTTGTCGGAACCGACCGTCGGGACATCCGTGTTGGATAATGTCTACACACCTTCCGCCCAGTCCAACCAACACAGCACAAACGTCATAACTTTTTTTCATTATGATTCACGTTTCTTAGATTTTCAATTTTTTTAAAGAACGTCCATTGTACTGTACACTTTTTTATAAATCTCTAACAGCCTTTTGTAAGCTTCTCGTTTACAATCTTTGTTAGAGTACTATGAACATACCGTGTCCCACAAACATTTATAATCCTCATAACATTTCAAGAGGTTTAAAACAATATTTTTTCCGTCTTGCGGCTGTGATGCCATTTCGTAGAGATAAAATTTACAAACTGCGTTCGTTTTTTGGTTTAATAGTCCTTATCTATAGAGGAATGTGGTGGGGCGGTTGGCTTGTTGGATCGTCTGGCAACCCGACCGATCCAACTTGTTGAACTGTCGGTTTGGTCGGGTGACAGTCTACATATTATACAATTTATCGGAATGGTCGGTCGGTTGTACCGACAAGTTGGGAGGCGAGCATAGGCCTTAAACAAACTTCTAAGTTCTGTAAATAAATTATATTAAAACAATTCAAAGCTACTCTCATTACTAGTGGGTTCTAACTCCAAGCGCGGATGTCGAGCCCAAAATTTTAAGAAGACGAACAAGCAGACTAAGCGTCGAAACGTTCGTCCTTCTTTACCGTCGTTATCGTGGTCGTTCATAACGACGTCGTGAGTGTGTTAAGTTGATGTGATCGATCGAGCGTACGATTCGTAACATCACAATCAAAATATATTTTTGATTAAATATTTTTGGTTTCATTGATAGTTTAAAGCCGGGGCATCACTGCTATTTATTTGGGACCCGCACTGTAGGGAGAGATGGCCAAAAAAATGGTTTTGCTTAATTTTTTTTTGTATACTATCGGTCGTAATATTCAAATTTCAAATTTCGTGCGTTCTTCTCGATTAAATTGGCTATGCATTTCCATTTTTTCGAAGACTTAAAAATCAATTATCATTAAAATGCGATTTTCTGGCCAGAATTACCTTCCATGTTTTCCCAAAAATTGTTATAATTGCGTTCTGGTTTCGATATTTGTTGTTCGTTTATCCTTATTCATTTTGTTTATTCTTGGTCCCTGCGTTGTGCATTGTTTAAAAAACTAAAAATTTTCGATTTAGTGTGTCCTATAATTTATAAATAAGGGTAAACCACCTTTCAATTCCGCATTAAGGATTAAGTGTACTGAAATAGCATTTAGTTGGCCCTTACTAAAACGATTTGGTTTTATTGTAAATAAATGAAGCTCAGCTGATATTTAATTCATACTTTTATGTACCTTCTTAAGCAGCAGGAAACATGCTTGTTTAAGGCACCTTACCTAATCGGATTGATTCTATTAAAATTTTGGCATGAATAAAACATGCGATTAAGTAGACCTACGGTCGGGAGTTATTCACAAACGAACAAACTAAGTAAGTGCTTAAATCTGAGAATTAAAGGTTTCCAAAATTAACACTTATAATGGCTATAAACTATTAATAGGCTGAGAATATAAATACCAACAAGTTTTAGAGTTTCATGCAAGTCCCTTATGTATCTTATTAACTAGTTGGCGCTCGTATTTAGTAATCGAAAACAGTTTTCCACATTGCGATAAATTAACATCTGTGTTATCGGAAACATTAATTTGCTACATCAAAACCAATAGCAGGCTTAATCCATTAATGATACCCTTCTAGGAATAGTGCTGAAGAAGGTAATTAGGTATATGATATACGTTTCAGCATGCGCATGGCGAACAGTTAATGTATTTGTTTTAAAAACACCATCTCTCTGATAAAAAATTCATAATTCGAGATAAAAATACAGTTTCCCAAATTCAAAGCTTAACAAAGGGATGTCGCCTATTTCAAGAGATACACGATCGTTTAAATTGGCGCAAAAATGCCGTTTTAAAATCCGAAAATGAGGGCGCAATAAAATTTGACACAGAAAAGAGGGGCTCAAGCACAAAAAGATTAAGAAACACAGCTCAACGTGAATGAAAAGCTTAATTTGTTTTTAATTTATTACTGAAAAGCGCTTTTAAATTTACACAGTCGCCGAAGTAATAAAACGCATTGTTTCAAAGTTTTGGAAGAGCTTAAATCAAGAATTTTATACTGTATTAATTAAATTTTAAGTGAATCGATAAAGTGCTTTCCAAGACATTTAGTAGAACAGTTTAAAACAACCGTAATAGAACCTATACAGGGTGGTGCTTTTTTCGATGCTCACCATTGCTATCTTGGAAACGGTAAGAGATACAAGGTCGGTTAGATCAGAGAAAAGTTGCACATTTTTATGGCGATTAAGAATCTGAAAAGAAATCCTGGATATTTTGATTCGTTTTTGATTTATTACAAAAAAACTGAAAAACGTGATTTTAGAAAAATATTATTATCTTCCTTACCATTGACACTATTTCATTTAAACTTGGTAACTTTATGTTTTTGACCGTCCTGGGTTTAATGACGTCAACAGAAATTTTCTAAGCCTTCTAGATTTCAAGTTGCGATAGTCAACTTTTTTATTTCTTATGGCCGCCATATTGGATTTTTACACCATCAGACAGACAAAAAAATTAGCTTTTCAGATTGGTAACCAACATACCTTTTTTCTTTCAAAAAACTTGTTGAAATTTTAAAATTTGTGTAAATAATTCATAAAATCGAGAATGCTCTGAAAAACAATTGAAACTATGATATAAATAAAAGCTACAGAACATTTTATTGGTCTAATGATAACGAAATTAAGCAGATTGATAACCAACATACCATTTTGTTTTCAAAAAACTTGTTGAAATTTGAAAAATTGTATAAATAATCTATAAAATCGCGAATGTTCTGAAAAACAATTGAAATTATAATATAAATAAAAGTGACACAACATTTTTTAGGTCTAATAAAATAACGAAATGACAATAAATTTAAAACACCAGATAAATAATTATTTAAATTGTTTAAAGTGCGCGCCGTTATGTACCTATGATGTAGTCTGTAGTGGTTAGTCCTCAAATTCATTTCGTCCATTGCCTTTAGGATAGTTTGTCTCGAAATAGAGTCGAAAGCATTTTTGATTTTACGGCGAAGAAGTTCAATATCTTCCGTTAGGGTTGCATAAACAACATCAAAGTAAAAGTAATCCATAGGCCTTAAACATGGCGATCGCGGAGGCCAATGAACAGGACCAAACGTTTCAAGACATGAATTGTGAAAGCGTACATCTAAATTAATATCCTTTTACAATGCTGAAACTACTGATGATTTTGAATTGTTAATAATGGCAATTCGCCCAACATATCTTCTAAATATGTTTCCAACAATCTTAATTTCGTTATCATTAGACCAATAAAATGTTCTGTAGCTTTTATTTATATCATAGTTTCAATTGTTTTTCAGAGCATTCTCGATTTTATGAATTATTTACACAAATTTTAAAATTTCAACAAGTTTTTTGAAAGAAAAAAGGTATGTTGGTTACCAATCTGAAAAGCTAATTTTTTTGTCTGTCTGATGATGTAAAAATCCAATATGGCGGCCATAAGAAATAAAAAAGTTGACTATCGCAACTTGAAATCTAGAAGGCTTAGAAAATTCCTGTTGACGTCATTAAACCCAGGACGGTCAAAAACATAAAGTTACCAAGTTTAAATGAAATAGCGTCAATGGTAGGGAAGATAATAATATTTTTCTAAAATCACATTTTTCAGTTTTTTTGTAATAAATCAAAAACGAATCAAAATATCCAGGATTTCTTTTCAGATTCTTAATCGTCATAAAAATGTGCAACTTTTCTCTAATTTAACGGACCTTGTATCTCTTACCGTTTCCAAGATAGCAATGGTGAGCATCGAAAAAAGCACCACCCTGTATAGAATTGCTGCAACGTTTAACCTACTTTCATATCAAAGATCGAATGGACTGTGATATTTATATAAAACATAATGAATTTATTTATGCAGGGTGTAGGTATGTTTCAACATGAAGAACATGCGACAAAAGGATGGTTTAATGGGCAAAGAATTGTGTTTTGATGAGCTTAGTAAGAATCTAAACTGCAATTATTCAAATTATGCCCAGTTCTGGAATATCCTGAAAAAAACTAAAATTTAAACTTTCTTATTAACATAACAAATGTCCAATTCGGCATTTGTCGATGACGTTAAGGCCTTAATCGCATAACGTTCTTAAAACAGACCCTGCTTAGGTTTTGGATTGCAAAAGTCCACTTTTTTATTTATACAGGGTGTTTCTTAAATATTGCGAAACAATTCGGGTGGTGATTCTTTATCGAAAATTAAGGGGGGTCTTTTATATAATTTTTTCTCTTTAGACTTATCCTTTCGGAGTTACACCCCCTAAGGGGGAGCGGGAAAATCAGGTTTTTATTTTATTTCTCAAATTTGGATAAATGTTGGAAACTGATGTTGGTACATGTTTTATACTTATTTAAAGGTTTCCCATAGTAATATTTTAATCATCTCCCACCTTTACAGGGGGCTGAAAAGTGTGGCCCCAATGGGTTTTTTTATTAGAACTTTTTGGTTGATTAAAATTTTGCAATTTAAAAACTTTTTTTGAAAGCGCGATTTATTTAGAAACTATTTAATCCTCAGTTTTTCTGGATAGAATTGGCAGGTGTAATTCCCTTTGACGTTTACGCGGCGACAACGCTGTATATTAACGTCGAAAGGAGACGTCGAAGGAAAATAATTTATATGAAAGATCCCCCTTGCTTTAAAAAAAAAAAATCGCCACCCGACTTTTTTGCAATATTCAAGAAACACCCTGTATATTAAAATTGATAATAGAATCAATTCATTTGCATTTTCTTATTTTTAAATAACAAAAAATTTATTTACATCTTAATTTATTACTACAATTTGTCCTCAGGACATTCAGTACCATTTTTGACGAAAATGACATACCTACTCCTTTTTCGGTAGGGTTTAATTTTTGTCTTTTATTTAAAACTAACTTAAAATCTAGTGGCCGTTTTAAGTCTACGTGTTTCAGTTGGGGTGAACACTTAACCTTTCGCTATAATTAACACTGTAAATTTTTATCTCCTGCTTAACGGTCACTATTTGGAGGTAGCCACTGATAACTTCGTTTGGCACGAACCATGGGACCTTGACAATCATTCGGAGAACTTTGGATTGAAATCTTTCGAGAATTTCTATATTTGAATTGGAGACTGAGCACCACAGCTGAATTCCGTAAGTTCAAACTGGTTTCAGGGTTGATTTGTATATTTATTTATTCTTAATCGAGAGGGGTGACTTTCCAATGTATTTTGCTCAGTTTGATCCAAGTTGTTTTCTTTTCATAAAAATGTGCTTACAAGTGAACGCCGGTCAAAATGAATTCCCAGATATTTCGCTCCTTCTGATTGTGGCAACTGTTGGTTGTTCAAAAGAACTGTTGGACAAGTCTCTTTTCTCAGTATGAAGGTTATTACCTGTACAGATTTGGCTTCGTTCGCTTTTATTCGAATTTTTTTAAACCAATTGTGGATGTCGTTTAAATCACTTTGAAGAATTCCTGACACTATCGTGGGTACTTCATAGCTGGCTAGGACAGTTGTATCATCCGCAAATGTGGCTGTTAAAGTGTTTGTTGTAATTGGTAGATCTCTTGCGGAACTCCAGACTTTAAAGGATGCAGAATTGTATATTGTATATATACAGGGTGTCCCAGATTACATTTCCAGCATGGCGATCTCGCTTATTATAAGAGATACTAAAATTTGAACAAAATCGTAAGAGCCGTTTTCGAGAAAAATTTTCAAAATTTTTAATTTTTTGAATAACTTTGTAAATTAAATTTCAAAATAGTTCAGACAAACGGCATTATACTAAGAAAAATAAACTCTATAACATACTAAAATTTGAACAAAATCGTAAGAGCCGTTTTCGAGAAAACTTTTCAAAATTTTTAAGTTTTTGAATTACTTTGTAAATTAAATTTCAAAATAGTTGAGACTAACGGCATTATACTAAGAAAAATAAACTCTATAACATACTAAAATTTGAACAAAATCGTAAAAGCCGTTTTCGAGAAAACTTTTCAAAATTTTTAATTTTATGAACAACTTTGTAAATTAAATTTCAAAATAGTTGAGACAAACGGCATTATACTAAGAAAAATAAACTCTATAACATACTAAAATTTGAACAAAATCGTAAGAGCCGTTTTCGAGAAAAAATTTCAAAATTTTTAAGTTTTTGAATTACTTTGTTAATTAAATTTCAAAATAGTTGAGACAAACGGCATTATACTAAGAAAAATAAACTCTATAACATACTAAAATTTGAACAAAACCGTAAGAGCCGTTTTCGAGAAAACTTTTCAAAATTTTTAAGTTTTTGAATTACTTTGTAAATTAATTTTCAAAATAGTTGAGACAAACGGCATTATACTAAGAAAAATAAACTCTATAACATACTAAAATTTGAACAAAATCGTAAGAGCCGTTTTCGAGAAAACTTTTCAAAATTTTTAAGTTCTTGAATTACTTTGTAAATTAGAGTATTTAGTATGTCCTTTTTCAGACGGCCGTCGATGATATCAAAAGTGTTTTATTTGCACTTTCTTTTCATCGTTGGATGCGCCAGTCTTTTAGCTACATTTTGAACACCGAATGAAAAGTTTTCGGTGGGCTAATAAGGGAGTTAAGAATTTTTTTGTAGACCGAGATGTTTTTATTTCTGCGAGCGAACTCTCGGTATATTGCCGGACCTTTTTCAGACGGCCGTGGATGATATCAAAAAGTGTTTTATTTGCGCTTTCTTTACGTCGTCGGATGCCAGTCTTTTAGGTGCATTTTGAACACCGAATCAAAATTTCCTGTGGGCTAATAACGGAGTTATGAATTTTGTTTGTTTCAACAGGGCAGATAATATTGTCTTCGTTTGTCGTATTGATGAGTGCAAATCTTGATTAATGTTAGATTTTTCAACATCAAGTGCACTAACTTTAGAAATTAGAGCAAACATATCGCGGCCCCAGAGCGACCGGCCCACCGGGATTTCTCCGGGTGTCCCGCCGGCCCTGTCCGCCACTGGTTCGTATTTTTACCTTTTGTTTGGCTTTTCTGCAGAGATAGAAATGCTATCCGTGTGATGATATATTAGTAGTTATCGTCATCGGTTTTATGACGTGCAAATTCAGAAATGTATTTTTGGGTGATGGCTTTTGTGTTCTACAATTTAGTTGTTGTCACAGGAGCGCCCTTGGTTGGGAATAAAAACGTGCTTATTAACATTTGTTAGGCGGCCTGGAAAATAAACACAGAGTTGAAATAAAAATTACAGCTTTCATTTGTTGTTGTTTTCTCTTATTAATTATCTCGGTATGTTAAGAATAAACGTTCGCTTTAAATGCAGATGGTACCAGCGTTCGTGAGAGTGAATCTAATTGGAATAATAAAGAAGTTGTAAATATACTGGAAAACTGGAAGCTTTCCAACTTTGTGAAGGCTGAGGGCATTAATTTTCAACCGAACATAACTTCTATAAACAATATGATATTACAGCGGGGTAGTTTTATAGTTTATTCAGTTCAGAAAACAAAAGTTCGGAGTATATCTACTGGAAAAAATTGGAGTCGGTCTATTCCTGGTATCGATTTCATTTAGATATGTACATACTTACGTCTCTCCGGTCTTAAAATTTTATAAAATCCATTGATCATGTATTATTTCCGTTAAATAAATCTTTTACTAGAATTATAAATGAGAATGAATAATAGTATGATAAACTGACTTGATTTATATTACAGTCATGTAATAGTAGTTACAACTTTAATTTTAGTTATTAAAGTGCAATAATTTCCAAAAACAGTTACATGTACAAAATTAAACTCGTGAACACGGTGTGCCAGATTAAGTCGGCCCAACTTCAAAGGTGCGTTTCTTAAGTAATTAAATAATTAAGGAGTTTGTCGCATTTTGGGAATTAGGTACGATAAATATCAGCTGCAGCATTAAAAATTTTCTCACCCAATTCGTCTCTCCAGATGACTGGCATTCTCCGCATAGATAAGCTCTTGCATGTGTCCACAGAGGTGGTAAATTTGGGAATTGTGCTGGCCAAGCTTATTGTGCTCAGCCGATTCAATAGTTTGGATAGGTTTGATTGAGGTGATCAGACAATTGTGTGGTGAAAATGTAGAGGGACGTTACGTTGTCGAGGATGCACCACTGTGCAAATTTGCACACGAACATCTTCTAAATAAAAACACTGTTTAACACTTGTTTTTCATACATACTACTTAAAATTTGGTGACCAAAATCAGGGGCGTCGCTTGCATTCAGGCAACGCCTGAGGGCGGCTATTTGCAAGGGCGGCAAATATACAATACAAATTACAAAAAATAACATTTTTAATAAGACCACAGCCAACTATGACTTCCATTTAAAAAAATGCAAGTTTGTGCTATAACTCGGAAATCGAGAGTGCTATGAAAATTTTGTTAACCTATTTAAAATCTACGTAAAAATATCTATAAAAGTCAATTTTTATTTTTGTTCTAACTCATATGGTTACGGAATTATTCAAGTTTGAAAATATCCACCTTTTTCAGTTTTTTCAAAATATTTCAAAAAGTTGATGACGTAGGTCAAATTTGAAAATGGCATCAGATTTTCCTTTAAATTTAGCACAAATTTGCTTATTTAAACGTTTCTGTATCTCCAATATTAACGGAGTTACCCATACAACAGAAAAATGGGCACCCTGTATATCCACTTTAGGGAAAATATTTGGAGTAAAAGTTGTTTGGTACTTAGTTTTCCACTATAAGGAAAAATAAATTTTTTCTTCGAAAAACAAAAGCGCAATGAGTAATAATTGAGTTTTTTGAAATGACAGGATACCCCTATATTATACTCATTTAATAGAGATTTTTTTACCTTTTCAATGATGCAAAACTTTAGTTCCCTTACTTAAGCAACTTTTTGAGAAAAACGCAAAAAACTCTCAAATTATTTTAATTGTTTAGTATTTATTTTTAACAAAAACTTAAGAACCAAAATTTTTTGACGAAATCTACAATAAGTGCTCAAACTGTGAACCATTTACAGCTTGGCAATGATAAACTCGGTTTTTAAACCCGTTTATAACATTCCCAACCATTTCAGGTGTAATAGATTTACCTCATCTATTCTCTAATACGATCTTTTAAATTTTCGATATTCTCCGGCATCTTAGCATAAACTTTATTTTTAAGGTGACCCCATCATTGAAAAGAGAAAAAAAGTCTCTATCAAATGAGTATAATATAGATAGGGGTATCTTGTCATATATAAGTATTTAATTGTTTTTCATTGCGCTTTTGTTATTCGAAAAAAAAAAATTTTCTTGTGGAAAACTAAGTACCAAACAACTTTTATTCGAATATTTTTCCCCAAAGTGGATATTTATTGAGATATAGCATATTCCATACCTTTTGGACTCACTATCATTAGAAAGGGGACAAAAAAGCACATTTAACTATTTCAAAGCCAACCTGCCCGTTTGACATGTTTCATGGCTAACAAGGTAATATTGGTAAAATACGATTTTTCTTGATTTTATTTACATACAAATGACAAAAGATGTATCGTTAGAAAGGGGAGAATAAAACACATTTACCAGGACCAAAGCTAACTTGTCCGTTTGACATGCTTTATAGCTAACTTAGAATAACATTTCAAATAACAAGGTTGGTTGCCATAGCAAATAAACCGTAAAAAACAAAACAAAATCCAGTACATCATAAGGCGCAGAAATATGAAGAAATGAAGATGCATCTTTTATAAAAAAATTGTTGTTAAATCAATATTTTAGAAGATAAAAGCGGCATTTAATACTTTATTACGTCAAAATTGACTTTTTTTTATAAACTCCAAAGGTCTATAACTCGATAACCATCGAGTTTCGGACTGTTATATAACATTTTTTGCTTAAACTGACTCAACGATAATGCTCCTTAAGTTTGGCCGTTTGGTCGTGCAACACCCTGTATGGAGTACCAGGGATTTTTTACTTTTAAAAATTGATTGTGGCTTCTCTCATACTAAGGAATAATTCATCTAATTTAAACAAACCTGTATCTCTTATAATATGCGAGATCCCTATGCTAGAAATGTTATCTGGGACAACCTGTATAAGTTTAGTTTTCTTAGCTAAATTTACATTCGAAAGAATTTAAAATTTATGTGAGACGATGGTACGTTTTTGTTTAGTATTGTTTTACAGGATATGCATATCCTTCTTTTATCAGTGACAAGTAAATAAGCTCCAAAAACTCTGTTTCTACTGTCAGCAATTTTTAACACACTATTGTTACGGGGGTTTGTAATTTATGTTCAATGTTGTCATGTACGGTTATTTTACTCCATTTCAACGAAGCTAACGCGTATCGAACTAATGTTAACGATGTAATTTGCATCGGATTTAATGAACTTTATTTTTTAGTATTTAATATTCATTTTAGTTCCGTTGTTTGTAAACAGCAGTACCAATTAGAGTTTAAAGTATTCACGCCGCAATCATAATACCTACAATAATATTTTGACCTAGCTTTGAACTTAAACTGTTCTTTTTCAAACATAAATGGTTGTTGTATGCGTAGTAAAAGTAAATGTCAGAGGCTATACGGGAAATGTAAAATTAAAGTTTGTGTTATAAAATTCGTACGCAAACGATTTCCTGTGTACAATAAAAGCGTGCTCTGAAAATTATTGCAAATTGCATTTTCGTATTAACATAAAATCCTTTGTTAATTTTCTTACGTGTACGTTATATAATTTAAAAGTTTGAAGGGAAAAAGGGTCGCAAGTAAAAAAAAGACAAAAAGAAAGGAGAATTTAACTTTAAACTTTCGCATCTTGTTTAAAGTTTGTGCCTGTCAAACAGAATGTTGAATGTATTGTGTTTTTCGAATACTGTTGCTAATGTAAGAAATTTTTTACAATCAATATTGTGTTCGTTATATCGATAGAATGGTTGTTTAACTCGTAAGCGATGAGGTGGGGTTTGTCAAACCCTACGAAAATAAAAATTGCTTTTCTAAAAAGATGAATGCGAGTAGAAGCACGATTTAAAAGCGTACAGACATCGAGATATTTTTATTATTTTTCAATTTGGGGTCCGGCACACTCCACTTTAGTTGGCAATGTAAATTTTTTATTTTTATGTTCAGATCAATTTATTGTTACGTAGCGAGACCAGGGATGAAAGTAAAACTGTTTTGTGTTTATAAATTTTCTCATAGCATAGAGTATAGTAAGTTTTTTACATCCAAATTAATTTCGCGATAGATTGGACATTTGTCTTTCTTCCAAGATATTTATTTCACGTGTTTCGTAAAGCATATGTGAGAAATTTGTTTTTTTCTGTAGTAAGACAGCTGTTACTTCCAACCTCAACGTTGGGGCTAAAAGTAACAATGATCGGGGTAACTTGTAACGGCAAAATAATTTACACAGCTCATAAGTAGTGAGTAGGTAAATATATTAGATTCATCAACAAAATTAACATTTGATTCCGAAATACACATTAGCAATACAAAAAAATATTCAAAAATGTGAAACAAAGAAATACAACAAAAATTGGAAAATTAATCCGACTAGTTTTGTATTTTCTCATCTACGAAGAAAACCACCAATTATGTGCTAAGAGTGAACATTTGCAAGTGAAAACATTGATTGGGGTTGGTTGTAACACTGTTACTTTTGACCCCAAGTGTACACAAAATAAATTGGAGAGAATCCACAATTAAGCACGATTCCAACGTCAAATTGTATTGCATCCACCAACAGCCAACAAAATTTAGAACATAATAATCTAGGTACTTTTTTGTTCCTCTTTTAGAGATCGCCTAAAAGTCACTCGACCGGTGGCACAACGCATTAACTTTTAGGCGGAAAATAGTGACACTGGCTGGCAAAAACTTAACCTTTATGCCAGATGAAAACTAGCAATGTATGTAGGGAGGTGGATGTAAATGAACATTGCTAAAGCGCTTAGGGTAACATATAACAAAAATTAAAGAAACTATAGGCACTGTAACAACCTACCCGTGTTACTTTCATCCCCGGTCTCCCCTACTAGTTACATGCTTTCTAAAATATTTCTTTTTTGGGTTTACTGTAATTATTCATTTGTAACAGTCTCACTTTAATATTTTATGAGGCTTTTATAAAAAGAAATACTGACATTTCTTATTCTTTTCTTCTTAACATAAAGTACGTTTTTTTACTAAGTACAGTTAATTCAGAGTAGATTAAAAAAGTAGTTTTAATGAACATTGCTCCTTAAAACATGCATGTAAAATTGGGGTTTGTCTAACCCCACCTGACCGGTTACGTGACCAGAAACCTATCTCACCACTCACGGGTTTATCAACTGAATAACGCATTAACGACGAAGTCATAAATATCAGGAAACGAAAACTGTTAGAGATTAACATTGTTTTGAATCCGAGAATTTTTGATTAATGTGCTGATTGTTTTAGCTTTTTATGATAGACAACTGTGCTGACGATTGGCGTATTGCCATGACTTGGCAGAGAATCTGCCAAATTTCAATGGAACTTATAATTTGCGCTGTGCATCCAATCCCTGGCAACAATCAATTCGTTTGGACGACCAAATTAGCGAACAAGAGTGGAGGGATTGGCAAGAAATGTGTCCCTTACGATGTGCCCTTGTCTTTACCGATGTTCCTCCGATTGTATTTAATATGCCGTGTGATGCTTTTGCATAGTAAATTATTCACGGACGCTTCGTCTAGAAGTATAGGTGCTCTAAATAGGATCAACTTTAACACTCGCTTTGTTCTTAAAACTCTTATGACTATTTGTCCTGGGACAGTATTACTGGTGTTCATGGTATCTCTATGGATCATTGCAAGTTGGACTCTACGTCAATGTGAAAGGTCAGTTTAGTTAGTAAATATTGCACCGAGCGCCCGCCAAAATTATTGAACGTGATAACGACATCACGTTTTTGTGCAGTTGTCAGATTTTTAAGTGAAAACGCAAAAAAAAAACGATTTAAGGATAAAGATTAATAACATGTCCTTATCTTTTAATTTAAAAAATGGGTTTTATGTTAGTCACTTCATTACAGTCATGGTCAGGTCCTCTTCTACCCGAAGCTGGAGAGGAGTGTTTGTTCTAGGTCTGTTTCCCTACTCAATTTTCTCCTAAATGTTCAGTTTGCTCCCATAATGGTTATCCTTTTACCAACGCCTTTCTAATTGACTAATTCCAGGTCAGAGTCAATCCTCCTTTTGACATTTTTCCTGTCTGGCTTATTTCCCAATTTCTTCCCACTAACCGTGCGTCATTAACATTATCATATTATATGTCTCCACTATCTTAGTCGACCTTCTTCAACTACTCCACTTGCCAAACCAAGTCCATTTCTAAAGCAACGTTTTTGAGCCTCTCTCCCTTTGTGATTGCCTCTACTCGTAATGCTGATAATTAATTCAAACAGACATTTTCCATAGCTTTCCCAAATTGAAAGTTATTCATGAAAAACTACAATATTTAATTGTCGTTTTATAACATATTTGTGGAAATAAGAATTTTTTCTTTACAAATAAAAAAAATCTGCGGAACAGTACCTAAGCAAGTTTAAAATATCAGACAATGCACAATAAGGCAAAGTGATTGTAGTTAATACGCAATTGCGCTATTTCATTGGTACTTATTTTTCTTTAAAAATGTATAATTCTCGTTACGCAAATGTTAAAAATGTTATTTTTATTCTGTTGTCAACTAATAAAAATCTTGCCGCAGGGTCGGTTAAAATTAGCCCGCTTAAATATCGAATTGTAAATGTTATGCTAGTTTAAAAAAGGTCACAACTATATAGTGACCCCAACTTACAAACGTCTTATCTGTATTGCAGGTTTCACGATGAAGAGCACGCGAACTTGCTAAACGCGATGTGGCTGATAGCAATAACTTTTCTGAGCGTCGGCTTTGGTGATATTGTGCCCAACACGTACTGTGGGAGAGGGATTGCAGTCAGTACCGGAATAATGGTATGTATGCCGTCATAATTATTTACAGTCATGCACAGGGTGGTCCAAATTCAAAGAATTTGCGAAGTTTCTTTGTATCTATCACTGTTAGTAAAAATCTGATTTTGGTCCCTGGGATCACTTTTTTAAAATAAATATTCATATTCATAAAACAGTTTTTCTCTGGTCGCCACAACCAAAAACAATTAGTTTTTTTTCTAAATTGAACTAAATGTAATTAACAGGTTTAATAGTTGTTTTTAAGTTGAATTTGATGAACGATTTGAATTATACAAACTTATAAACCTATGTGACACCCACAGTAAACTTTCAGAATATACAGTGTGTACAAACAGTAACGTAACGCGTCAATCTTTACAAAAAAAAAGGAGTTATTTGTAGTCATTTACTTCATAACCTTAAATTAGTTTCAACTATACCGGGTGATTCAGTTTGACTGTAGCACCCCTATAACTTTTTAATTATTGAAAATAACCCCAACAAACCTTATATTTTTGAAAACGGCGACAAATTATTTATTTAGTGATGTGCATTTGTTATCTCTACGATGGCGTATATCAAATCCGCGATAGGCAACTGTTTTTTTTTTTTTTTTTTAAATTCATAGTACATATGTTTTTGTTGATTCGGGTAGGGAATTTAATTCTAAGGCCGACCATGTATTAAAAAAGTATGCATACATAAGAAAATTTTCGAGAAAAATCAGTTCAAAGTTTATTCAAACATATAGCAAACAGTCTATTTAACATAACAAAAAACGATCAAATCTTAAAAATTGTACTATAACTATCAATGGAAATGTATTAAAAAATTAATTTTTAATAAAAATAAAAACAAATAAACGTCGACATAAAAAAATTAGACTTCAATGTATTCACAGTGAACGCCCCCCGCTTCCAAACACAGTTATCCTCTATTTTTGTAACTGCTTGAATACATTTTTTTGATTCGGATAAAAAATTTAATTCTGAATCCGACCATGTAGTAAATAAGTAAAATCAGTTCAAAGTTTATTTATCAAATTATAGCAACCAGTTTATTTAACAAATATCAAAAAACCAACAGGGGTTGCACTTTTCAGCCCCCTGTGAAGGTGGGAGATGATTGAAAATATTACTATGGGAAACGTTTAAACAAGTATAAAACATCTACCGAACATCATTCTCCTACATTTATCCAGATTTGAGAAATAAAATAAAAACCTAATTTTACCGCTCCCCTTTAGGGGGGTGTAATTCCGAAAGGAGACGTCTAAGGAAAAAAAATTATATGAAAGATCCCCGTTAATTTTTGATAAGGAATCACCTCCCGAATTTTTTCGCATTATTTAAGAAACACCCTGTATATTACCCAATGAGGCGTTCAATGTGTAATGTAGTATTTTTTTAAAATCTAGCGATGCTTATTAAACGCAGTAATTTTTTTAGAAACCCACCCATTACGCACGATATGATTTTTGACGTTGAAATGTTTAATGTACTTTCCACCAAAGATCAAAGCGTTGAATGTAAAAAACGTCAACGACATAAAACGTATATGGTACACTTGTCGGTTTCAAGAATAAAAACAAACGGAAACGCTTAATATTAGGAAAAATTAACTACAGAAGGAATGCAGAGCTGTCACAAACGCCGCTTTGCACGGTTGAAAAACGACGTAGGCAGAGTTTTAGATGTATTGTGTTTTCAAATACGTTTTTAGGACAAAGTCGTTAAAAAATATGTCAAGATTTTTAATTAAAAAAAAGTTGATTACGCATTAATTTTTCTTAATAAAAAGCGTATACGGGATGTTCCAGATTATCAAATCGCTTATTTTAAATTAAATCAGTAATTTACAATTGCGCTTTTTACTTGTAAATCGAAAAATTACCTTAGAGTCGTTTGTATTATTTAAGGTTCATCATCTTAGAAGTTTCGTCGTAAAGAGACTTTAAATGGCCATGTACGTTTTAATGGTAGCGTATACTATTCAAGATATAGTGTTGGCTTTATAAAATGCGGTGCTTCATGCTGAAATCTAAATATTTTATGTACAGGAGTGAAGTATTCCCATACTAATATTCTGTATTATATTATACAGCGAAAATTCATGAAATATATCATTCTAACTGCATTCTTTAGGCCGTATATTTTAGTTTAGAGGTGACTTTTATAAAAATTAGTAAGCCTCGTTTTTTGTATCCACCTTTGCAAAAACGTTAAGCGTTCACGTAATTACGTCTGTTTTATTTTACAGTCGCGAAATGCTGTTATTCCATTTTTAAAATTAAATTAGAGGAGCATTCTCCAAACTGAATAATTTAACTCAGTGGTTTCCAACCTGTGGGGCGCGCCCCCCCAGGGGTGCGCGAGACTATTGCAAGGGGGGCGCGCAGCTGTTACCAAAATATCATTTTTGAATACAAACAAACAAAAAGAACTTTCTTTATACAGAATATGGTGTATTGTTTTGTAATCCATTAAATAATTCTTATTTATCAGCACAGTATTTATGAAATTAGATTGTTACGGAAAGTGAGGGGGGCACAAAAAAAAATTATGAAAAAGGGGAGGTACAAAAAGGTTGGAAACCACTGATTTAACTAATAACTGCGGTTATTTTGAGAATTTTACCTTAAAAACATAGCTTATACAAGGTGTTCCAGATTGCATTTCCAGCTTGGGGATCTCGTTTATTATAAGAAATACAGGTTTGTATAAATTAGATGGATAATTCCGAAGTATGAGAAGAGCTACTACAATCAATATTTAAATGTACAAAATTCCTCGTGCTTCAGATGTTATAGCAAAAAATATGAAAATGTCCAATTTTTTTTTTCTCATAACTTTTTTGTCAACCATTAAAACAATTTTATTTGTACCTTCTTGAGGTAGGTACTGTTTATGTATAGAATGTAATCATTAGTTTAGATTTTCTTAACACCTACTATTTTTGAGATATTACCCCTAATTTCGATTTTTCTTATGGGCCGCGAAGTTGGCTATAGAATATTAAATGTGTTTTTTTTTCTTTAAAATGAGATATTACTTCCTAAATCTATTTTTATAAATAAGTCAAAAAATGAAGAAAAACCCGTAGTTTACCCATCACTTATCAAGCTATCTATGAAAATAAAAAGAAAAACAATTAATTAATGTCCATTGTCAGTTATTAGTTGTCGACGGAATCATTTATTATAATCTTATATTATTGTTGTGTAATTCCCTAATTCGATAGCCTTTGTAGTAATTGTTATAATGATGGTTATATTTAAAATTAGCGAAAAATCCCGAGAGACGGCAACGATGCGTAATTACCGAAATTTGGAGATAAATTTAAAAAAAACATGGTTTTTTCGAGAAACCAACCAATCCAAAACAAATCAATAGAGAATTAGAATTGTCAGTTTTTATTTTTACCCAGTTTCTATGGCAAAGATTATAGCATTTCAACATATAATATTTTTAATTAGTTGTAAATGTGCCTATAATTATATGACAACAAATTATATGACAAATTATATGACAAATTATATGACAAAAACTATCAGATTACAAAACAATTATATAAAAATACTAATAAATGATACCGTAGACAAACGGTAACTGTCATTTGACATATAATTAGTTGTTTTTTGTTTTTATTTTCATCGATAGCTTGATAAGTGATGGGTAAAATACGGGTTTCTTCATTTTGTGACTTATTTATAAAAATAGATATAGCAAGAATATCTCATTTAAAAAAGAAAAAAGCACTTTTAAATATTTCATAGCCAACTTCGCTACTCATAAGAAAAAACGAAATTAAGGGTAGTATCTCAAAAATGGTAATTAAAAACTAAGAGCAGTTACATTCTCCATAGAAAGGTACCTTTACAAAGTACTAATAAAATTGATGTAATGCATAAAATTAAAAAGTTATGAGAGAAAAAAGAAATTCAACATTAACATGTTTTGCTATAACGAGAAACTTTGTACTTTTAGAAATTGATTGTAGCCCCTCTCACACTTAGGAATAATTCATCTAATTTAAAGAAACCTGTATCTCTTATAATAAACGAGATCCACATGCTTTTTTTTAGGTAAAATTCTCAAAATAATCGAAGCTATTAGTCATTCATCAGCCTTTATATATTTGGAATGAGAAAAACAAGGAATTAAAATAAGTTATAGCCAACTATAGCTTGCATTTATAAAAAGGTATGTTTGTGTCATAAACCTTTTAACAGCGAGCTTAAAATTATTTTTTTTAGTATAATCTATTTTTACGTAGCAGTACCTAAAAATCCCTACATTTTTTCGATATTAACAACAATGACGAGATATGACACATTATTATTATGACAAAAAAACACTTTTTATTCAATAACTCAAAAACCGAAAATTCTAGAATATATTTGAAAGCGGTTCAGATTTGCCTTAAAAAAACTGCATATTTTTGGTAATTTAAACGTTTTTCTTACTTAAATATTAAACGAGTTACCCATGTAATCCCAAATTCGAATGTTTCAGAATAGTATGTAATGGCTATACTAGAAATGTATTTTGTAACTTATTAATGATAATTTCAAGTATAAAAGTTTTGTTTCTTTTCAAAGTGTTGTTTTTTGTTTATACAGGGTTGACCAAATTCGAATGTTTTACGGGGTATCTCGGTTACCGTAATAGGTAGCAAAAATCTGATTTCGGTCTCTTGGGCTATTTTTTTATTGAGAAAATAACGCCTATTCAACCAGATTTTTTCTATCCGATTCCATTTTGGCACTACAGACGAAAAATCATTTTTGAAAATTTGCAATAACTTCTTTATTTATTAAATTAGAACAAAATGTTATGCATGTGTTTGATACAGATTTGTATACTTAATTTAAAAATAAAAGTAAATTTCTTTAGCCATCTTAACTTTTAAGTATGGAGTAAACTAACATTTTTTTAAATAGAAACCCTAGTTGGCCATAACTTTACGTGAAAGAGAATTTTTTAGCTTTTCAAAAACATTTAGTTTTATATATATTTGTTGAAAAAAATAACTGAGGTATGGCCAATTTTGTAAAAATTCGATCATCAAAATTTGCCATGATTTTGATTTTGTAAACAAGTGATGTTTGCAATTATTAAACAACTAAACGCCATTTCCTAGTTTTATGTTGATACAGTGAAACCAAACAATCAATACAGTTGGAATTAATTTTAGATTATGTATTGATCTGAAACAACTTTGTTATGTACAATTGTGAGATATGAAGGTAATACACACAACGTGGACCCTCTATATCAACTTTCTTATTCGTTTCCACCATTCTTTTGCGAAAGTCCATAATGCGTACAGTTGTTCTCGTTGTCGCATCTTTAAAACTTGAATGATATACCATAAATTTATAATCACAGGGAGCGGGTTGCACAGCCCTTCTTGTTGCAGTAGTTTCAAGGAAGTTGGAACTTACAAGAGCTGAAAAACATGTACACAATTTCATGATGGATACCCAGCTCACAAAACGCGTGAGTTAAAATTAAAAGCTATAGTAGCTCGTTGTATAATGAATAATGTTTCTAGCTAAAAAATGCTGCGGCAAACGTTTTGCGGGAAACTTGGTTGATTTACAAACATACAAGGCTCGTGAAAAGAGTAAATCCTGGTAGAGTACGAACTCATCAGAGAAAATTCTTACTTGCTATTTATGCGTAAGTTGTTTTTGTTTTAATTTGTTATTTGTACGTAAAAATAATTCGTGTGTGTGTGTGTTACAGGTTACGAAAAGTTAAAATGGACCAACGTAAGTTAATGGACAACGCCAATACAATAACAGATATGGCAAAGGTAAGAACATCTACAAAATAAAAAGTGTTTCCCAACTTAACGCCCTTCTACTCTTGAGCTTTCGTTCCTAATTTTTGGTGTGAGTTTTGTTTGAAATTATTCCCCTTAGAATAGAAAACTGCAAATTTAATTTTTAGGATATTTAAAAAAACGCTACAAAAATATGTTAGTTTTTGGTAATTTAACCAAATCTCTTTATCTTATACTAAGCCCAAATTAAGTAGTTGCCCAGCACAGGGTAGCCTATTTTCTATGCCCATACAGGGTATCTCGCTTATTATCAAAGATATAAAAAAAAACTAAATAGGTAGTCTCGATTTCTTTTTTGAGAGGAAATTCATTGCCGTAAACAGATTTTTGATATCTTTTTTAATTTTTGAAATACAGCCAAAAAACAATTTTAGGCAATTTTCAAAAATTTAAATACTCCCAACTCTTTTAAACGAAAAGACGGAGAAAAACTTTTAAGACATTTTGGGCATGGTTTTATGTCCTTAAAAGGTAGCGATATTCAATTTGTTTTAACGCATATAAATATCGATGTTGTAACGTTTTATTAAACACAAAACGAAATAAAAAGTACACTCTAAAAGCTGATTTGCTATTTACAATAAAATAAAATACAATTGTCATTAATATACACTTAAGACTTCTTATTTACTTTTAAATAAACACTTAACATTTATTGTTTATTTATACGCTTAACTGTAATTTATTTAACTCATTTATTTGCACGATAGTTATTTAAAACACTCATATTCTCGCGCGCTAGTAATACCTACCATAATTTCGACTGCTCCCTCTCCCCAGGCGCTCGTGTGTATTATAAATTTTAATACATCGATATTTATAATATGATTTTAAAAAATTAATACTGCCATCTTATTAAAGACAAAAAACCATGCAAAAATGTTGCCAAAGTTTTTCTCTATCTTTTTATTCAAGCGAGATATTTAACATTTTTGAAAATTGCAAAAATGGGGTTCGACTATATTTCGAAAATTAAAAAAGAAATTAAAAATGTTAAATATCTCGCTTAAACGAAAAGATAGAGAAAAACTTTAAAGACATGTTTTGCATGGTTTTTTTTTCTTAATAAGCTAGAGATATAATTTTTTTTAACTCATATAAATATTGATATATTACACCCAACTTTCCTATTTTAAATGACAACCATAGTTGGCTTCGACATAAATCGAAAGCTTACTTTTTGCAGTTTTCAAAAATATACAGGGTGTGTAAAAATTGGCGGAAGGGCTACACGGGGCGATGTTCTTCGTAAAATTCCAAGTCGAAAATCTTAATACGAAAATGTTGTACCACGCTTGCTGTGTCTGCAAGAGGTCCTCAAAGCTTTGACATTTAGTCCTTTAATAGGCGTTATTATTTAATACTTGCAAATGAAAAAGCTACAATTTGGAATAAAAATAGATTTCGAATAGTATTTTTTCCTAGATATTGTGTTCATCCTTTCAAAAATTGGTGTTGAAAATATGTAAATCACTGATTTGAATGAAAATAATACATATGGCAACATTGTCCTTAGCTGTCATCTCTGTTTTTCTCGTAATTATTTCTTGTTTGTGTTTTACGATACCCAAAAGTTTGCAGCTATGTTTACGAACTGAAGGCTTTCAGTTCGAACAAAAAATGTAAATACCTAAGTAAAAATTGCTGATAAAAAAATGTCCAAACGCAAATCAATGTATGCAATGTTGCCAATTTTTTTTTTCTTTAAATGGTTCCTGAGCCATAGGAAGCATGGTACAACATTTTCGTATTAAGATTTTCGACTAAGAATTTTACGAAGAACATCGCTCCGTGTAGCCCTTCCGCCAATTTTTACACACCCTGTATAATTTGTTTATGGTTGCCATTTAAAATAAGAAAGTTAGGTGTAATATATCGATAATTATATACGTTAAAAAAAATTGAACATTGCTATCTTATTAAGGACAAAAAACCATGCAAAAATGTCATTAAAGTGTTTCTCTATCTTTTCGTTTAAGCGAGGTATTTAACATTTTTTCAAATTGCCAAAAATCGGTTTTTGGCTATATTTCGAAAATTAAAAAAGATATCGAAAATCTGTTCATGGCAATAAATTCCTCTCGAAAATAGAAATCGAGACAACGTACTTAGTTTTTTTCTATCTCTGATAATAGCCGAGATACCCTGTATGGGAATCGAAAATAGACCACCTTGTACATCTTAACTGTTCGTCCTGGGTGTTTTGAGGAATTGCTTTTGCTTTGAGATTTTCTGATTATGTCGCTTTGTGTTTTCGATTCAATTTTTTTTAGAAACGTCAGTTCCATACTTTCAATTCGGTGTTTTGTTTTTTTTTCTTTTTTAGCTCACGATTGGCATCCTTAAGTTAAAACCGAACTAAACCCTATGATCTAAACCTTTGTTTGTTTCGATAGTTTCCTCAAATATAATTCTGTATTGTCATAAATTGCCTTGCTGCTTAACCTGTTTTAGATTTATTAATGTAATTTTCTAACATTTATTTAAATTGCAGACACAAAATACGGTGTACGAAATCGTATCTGACATGAGTACACGACAGGATGCTTTGGAAGATCGTCTGACAACAGTCGAAGATAAACTTGCAACATTACAAGAGCAGCTAGATTTGTTACCTGAGTTAATAGCTACTAGAATACAAGCACAGGTAATAAATATATGTAACATTTGTAAGTAACACTAGTCAATAAAATTGTCTTTTTTGATAAAATTGGTAATACAAAACTACTTTTATTGACTAACTTGTGTAAAACATTTTTTTTTTGCCTTTGTTAGTTTTTTATCATCATTATTGAGCTGTATCCTTGGGATTATGGCTAACGCCGAGGCGTTTTTTAAATCCATTTATTGAGGTGGATCGGTCCTCTATCTGATTTTTCAATGCTTGTTGTTGGTCCTCCTGCCTCCGTTATTTTCTTCCGTTCATTCCTATCTTTGCATTTCGATTTCCAGTCACTCATTCTCAGTGTCTTTGTATCTTCCTCCAGGGCGTCTCTCCATTTTTTCCTTGGTCTTCCCTTGTTCCTGGGCCAAATAGGGATCCATTGTGTTATCCTCCTGATCATTTCGGTTGGTTTCCTTCTCATGACGTATCCTGCCCATTGTAATCATTGTGCTTTAATGTGTCGAATGATATTTTCTCCTCCGAGTTCCTCCTATGTCTTTGTTCCTTCTCAGTCTTACTTCTCCATCTCTTGTTACGTTAGGTCCTAGTATTGCTCTGTTCTCTCCACTATTTTTAAGTCTTCCCCTTCTTTCTTATTTATTGTTATTGTTTCCATAGCATATGTTATGACGGGTCTTATCAGGGTTTTGTATATTTTTATTTTCGTTGTTTTGCTTGGTGTTTTACTCTTTAGTAGGGTTTTGTTTTTGCCGTATGCCAGATTCCTTTCAGAGTTCTCTCCTTCACTCTGCTCTTTCCAGCTTGTCCCAATGTCACGCTTAAGTAATTGAAAGACTGACTTCTTCGAAGGTGTGTTCTTTTGTTTCTTGATCGTTCTGTGCGTGCATATTTTCTCTTTCTGTCTTCATATACTTTGTTTTTTCTTCATTAATTTCCAGACCCAGTTTTTTTATCTTTGTCTAGTTGATCTATCGCTCTTATTATGTCTTCTCTTCTATTCCCTATGATTGCTATATCGTCATCATACGCTATTATCTGTATTTGCTTGATCATAGTGCTTTTCTTATCTAGTTTCGCTCATCGTATTAAGCCTTCTAATATTAAGTTAAATATGGAATATGGTTGTTAGTTTTTAATTTACCAAAATTGTACCGATTATCTGAGCCCCAAGCAAACCTCGTGTAATCATAAACTAGAGTTACAAGAAGGTGTGATTAATTATTGTTTAATAAACAGGATTTAATGATTTCTCCTTCTGCACTTTATTCTGTAAAATATTTAGCGTATTTTCTGTTTGTCCAAAAATAATAGTAATCTGGGTTTCTTTGGTTTTGCTTGATAGATCTTTGTAAATTTCATGTCATGGAGCTTGGCTTTATACTTAATCATAACGACTAGCGTTTTAACAGGAGGGACTCAAGAATTACTTCTAAAATTTTCCGTATGCTAAATATACTAAATGCAGCGATTGCATAGTTGCCGCTATTCTCTAAACGTGTTAGAACAAAACCGTGTTGCGGAAGTACACAGGGTGGGCAAATTTCGATGATATCATAAGGAATCTCGGTAACTATATGAGGTATCGAAAAACGGATCCCGCATTCTCGATCTCTTTTTTCGAGAAAAAGTTAAAGGTGAAAACTAAAATTGGTTATCGTCTTTTGTTTTCGAGTTATCGCGGATAACTCGATTTTTCGACTTTTCGTTTTATGACTATATCTCGCTTGTTTATGAAATTAAACAAAAATATAAGCACTTTTTTGATAATAATGCAGTGGCGTAGACAGTTTTTCAAAAAAAAATCGAAATTTGAGTTGACATAAAATTGTATTTTTTTAAATAGAACCCATAGTTGGCTGTGGCATCACGAAAAAGAGATTTTTTTCCCCATTCCAATAACATATATCATGTGGGGTGGATTTATACATTTTCCTTACATTATAGCAAAAATTAGGTAATATTTTGTATTTTATTTTTTTCCAGTAGTAGGCTTGTCATTAAGAATATACCTGCTAAAATAAACTGCCATTCTGTTGCCAACTATGGGTTCCATTTAAACGAAATAAAACTTCATGTCACAACTCGAATTTCGAATATTTTTTTGAAAAATTGTCTACGCCACTGCATTTTTATCAAAAAAGGGCCTGTAGAACGTCAAAATTATTTTTCTTTATTTTCATAAACAAGCGAGATATAGTGATAAAACGAAAAGTCGAAAAATCGACTTATCAGTGATAACTCGAAAACAAAGGACAATAACCAATTTTAGTTTTCACCATTAACTTTTCCTCGAAAAAAGAGATCATGGAAGGGGTGTCCTTTTTCCATAACTCTTATAGTAACCAAGATTCGCTATGAAAACATCGAAGTTTGCCCACCCTGTAAAGCCATCCGTAATATATTTTATTATTATATAACCGAGCTCGGTGGCTGGTTGGTCTGCAACCTAGCGAGTAAAGTCGGGAGGCGTGGGTTCGAATCCCGCGGCCGTCTGTCATCGTAGGGGTTTCAGGTGGTTTCCCCTACCTACTATAGGCAAATGCTGTGACAGTACTTCCACCTACCCTCTACCCTTACTCACCTAATCCTAGTTCCCTCCTCCTCCACTTCGGTGATTAGCCATAGCAGCAAAAACATTCCGAAGTAAAACAAATCAGATTTTAAAAAAATAATTATTGTTATATCGCTTTTGTATGCTGATTGTACTGTTTTATTTAGGCTGAAAAAATGGAGCAAAGACGTAATTTCTTGCATCCTGAATCTGCAGCAGGTCTTCAGCAGGCACGAAGTGTACCTCCTGCTTGCCCTTGGCCAGGACCTGTGATGCCGCCTTTAGGAAAGCCTTCTACTCCCCCTACAACATCGCAAAGCTGATTCTGCTATTGGTTTCAACTATTAAATTCAGTATTTAGAGTTGTATTTATAAATTTTTATTGTGTGTCAGACACACGTTTTCAGTTTGAGTTCATTGTATAAAACTGTTCAGATTTAGGTAAGCCCTTGATATAAAATTTTGATATTACCAGTGTATGAATTTTTCGTAGGTAATTCTGTGAATTTGACACACAATATTAATTATAATCTGGAGTATTTAGAGCCTTAATATTGCGCAGTATTAGATATAATTTAGATAATTTTTATAAGTCACCGTAATACCTATAGCTATAGATATTTCCTAAAAAAATTAATAAATGATCATCGATTCAATGCTACAATCATACTGAAATTTAAGTACTTTTTTAGCGCTAACTCATTTAAGTTGCTTTAGCGAAAAGTTTTCGATAGTTTTTGAATGTAAATTTATGTGGACCAATTTATTACGGAATCACCTTAACTTTGTTACTAACGTGATTGATATAAGTGAGTTCCATTGTATTTTAAACTGAAACAATTTTTTGAAAAAACTATATCAGTGAATCCTTACATATTTGCGCTAAAAAAAAACACAATTTTAGTTTTAAGTGAAGCCATAAAAGAGGCACTAAATATTTAAAACGTTATTTTTCTATATTCAAGTCGAATAAAAATTTGAGTGGTCCAAATAACACCATTTTGATTTTGCTCCGAAAGTTCTAAGATTTTGGTCCCAAAGTTTGGCTCAAATATGAAGCTGCTATTCGAGACATTAAACTTCTCTCTTCATAAACCTACAAAATTTAAATCTCTCTAAAACAAATGCATGTTCTTCACAAACTGCGAAAGTATCATGATAGCTTTATTACTTCTGGTAGTTTTAAACATGACTTTTAAGGGCTCTTAACGCGCCATAACCTAAAACTCATCGTTTAAACTTGTAAAATGCGACAAATTGAAAGTAATAAAAATGCAATACGAAATATTCCTTTCGAAGTTCATTACAAACTTAACTAGTGGTAATTAAATTGAGGCCTTTTTAGTCACAACGCTTTATTCTGTCATGCCTTTTAGAACGCGATTGTCACATTCTTGTTTAGGATTCGAATGTATTTGGCTAAATAAGAATCCTCAAGTTAATATAACGCACAACTAAAAATAAGATGGAAAATAAAAGTTTCTTATTTCTAGTTATTTATGCGTTTGTTTTTATATTTCAATTCAGTTTACCTAAACATAGTATAAAGACGAGTAAATTAAAAGAGTTCATATTTTAATAAACTGTTTATTCTCATGTTTACTGTCATAATACAGTGTCGTTTAATTGAGACACTGGTTAATCGAGACAGCCCTTTATCGGGTTTAAACTGGTGAACAAACGAACCGAGTAATTAGCCTGAACTACTTCGCTTTTTAGAGCCAAATCATTGCATAATTGGGACAGTGACGGCTATGATTGATAACGCGTATGCCATACGTTAGAGATTCTAAATGAAATGTTTTGTAAGGTATACGGTTTTTTACACTTATACTAGGTATGCATAAATCTCCTCGTTAAACAACTGCTTAATTGGGTTAACGTGATCCAGTCTTGATATGACCCAATTAACCGGAATCTTTTATTCATGCAATTTAAAAATTAAATTAAATTATATCTGGGTCACTATACAGGGTGTCCAAGAATACATTTCCAGCATTGATATCTCGCTTATTAAAAGAGATACAGGTTTGCTTAAATTAGATTAATTATTCCCAAGTATGAGACGAGCTTCTTCGTACTTAAGATGTTATAGCAAAAAATATGAAAATGATGAACTTCTTTTTTCTCTCATAGCTCTTTCTTCTTAATCATTAGATCAATTTTATTAGTACTTTCTACTTGTTAATGGAGGATGTAACTGTTATTTTAGTTTTTTTTTTATCACTTACTATTTTCGTGATATTGCCCCTAACGTCATTTTTTCTTATGCCATAGCCGCGAAGCTGGCTATGGAATAGTTAAATGTGCTTTTATTTTCTCTTTTTAATGAGATGTTACTTGCTATATCTATTTTTATAAAAAAAACTCACAAAATCAAGAAAAATCGTATTTTATTAACCACTTATGAAAATAAAAACAAAAAACGACCAACTAAATGTCAAATGACAGTATCAATTGTCTGCCTATTATTTTTATAGTATTATTGTGTAATTCGATAGTCTTTGTAGTGACTGTTATAATTAAGACTACATTTAAAAGAAACGAAAAATTTTACATGTTCAGATGCTACGTTCTTCGCCATAAAAACTGTAGAAGCTGAGCGAATATATTTTAGAGCTGTATCCCGAGAGAAGGCAACGAAGGGTGCTTGATTACAGAAATTTGGAAATAAATTGAAAATATTATGGTTTCTTCTAGAAACCAACCAAAAATCCAAAACAAACTAATAAAGAATTACAATTATCTTTTTTTACACAGTTTCCATGGCAAATAAATGTAGCATCTCAACATGTCAAATTTTTTATTAATAGTTAATATTTATATGATAACACATTTGCTACAAAGACTATCGAATCACTCAACAATACTATATAATTCCAATAAACGATACGGCAGACAAATGGTAACTGTAATTTGACATTTAATTAGTTTTTTTTTGTTCTTATTTTTGTAGATAGCTTGATAAGTGATTGGTAAAATACGTTTTTATTTTTATTTTGTGACCTATTTATAATAATAGATATAGCAAGTAATATCTCATTTAAAAAAGGGAAAAAAATCACATTTAACTCTTCTATAGCCAATTTCGCAGCCTAAAGCCAAAATGAAGTTAAGACTAATATCTCGAAAATGGTAAGTTATAAGAAAAAACAAAAATTACAGTTACATTCTTCATTTAAAAGTACCCCAAGAAAGTACAAATAAAATTGTTCTAACAATTAATACAAAAAAGTTATGAGAGAAAAAAGAAATTCGACATATTCATATTTTTGGTTTTAACATCTGAAGGGGAATTTTGTACTTTTAAAAATTGATATATAATAAACGAGATCCCCATGCTGGAAATGTATTCTCGGACACCCTGTATAAACCTCGAAAACGATTAGTCACAGTAGGAAAATGGAATAGAATCTTTATATTCAAAGGGCTACTTCAAAATGTTTTGCTTTTTAAAAATATTCCATGAAACACTAAAATTCGACGTTAAACTGTTTTAATTTGTAAATATTTTGGTTGTATTAAAGTGGTTTTTAAAAACATGCTGCTTAAAGAAACGTAAATTCCTACATAGTATAAAAAGGCGAGATATTTACGAAAAATGTGTGCCTAATACTATAAAAGCCCATCTTAAATAAAATCCAAGTAATTGTTTTAAAATTTTGATTACCAGATGCAATATTAAGAATCAGAACCAAAATGTAAAGCCTTTTAGTGTTGGTGCTGTTCTTTTTCGAACTTTCTTGTATAGTTTCATTTACAAATTTGCGTCGGTTAATCATGAAGGCTTCTGACCAGGGTCTGAGAACGGAACGAAAACGTTAAACGAAATTAACCGAAATTTTTTTAAGAACGAAAACGAATATATTATTTTTCGTTCAAGAACGAAAAGGAAATAAATATTTTCCAAAACCGGTTTTAACCGGTTTTGTCGCTATTTCAATTTTATTTGTTAAACACAAACGCGAATTTACCTTCTGTGCTGGGGAGACTTCACGAGACAGTAAAAAATCTCACTTGAAATAAGTGAGCTTCACTTTTCTCCATATATTTACGTGAATATGTATTAACAACTTTATTGTTTATACTTGCAATTTCGTGTAACACAATTAACCGTACAGATATTCTCTATTTCTAATTTGTTTTTTAAATCATCAATATAGAATATCCACTTGATTGGATACATATTATGAATGTGTATGTTTTATTTGCGTTTAGACATACATAATAATAGTAAAATTTATTCTTGCTTCGAAAAGGACTAATGTAAAAGAGGATTTATTGGAAGATGTGTTGCTAGTAAGATTTAACGGAATGTGAAAATGCATATTGTATGGTATGTACAAACTATAAAGTTAAAGTATATTTCAAGTTAATATAAGTTTTTTTTTAATATCTTTTTTAATTATAACATTTAGTAAATTATCCACTTGAATTCATTCTTTTGTCTTTTTAAATAATTACAGCAGGATCTTATTTAATACAAATGCATAGATTTTTAGTACTAAAACGAATTGAAAACAGCACTTGCTATATTTTTATATTTTTAGATAAAGATCGTGTGTTTAATTTAAACTAATCACGTTGTGTTTTTGCACCTTACGGGTGTTAAACTTAATAAAATGGTTAAATGTTAATGTGTTTAACGATTTGGTCAATTTAATATGGCGATGGTTCGCCAGTCTAAAATATGCTGTCCGTGAGCATCAGTCCCCATCGTCATCGTTTATATTTTAGTTGAGACGCAAATATTGTTATCGTATTTATAGAGGGTTGTGGTGACTTGAAAAAAAAATTGATTTTTTGACGACAAAAAAAGTATTGTAAAACCGGTTTTAACGGTTATTATTTCGGTTCACGAAAACGAAAAAAGATTTTTTTCGGTTAGAACGAAAAGAACGAAAACGATATATTTCGTTTTCGTTCCGAACAGAAACGAACGGATTTTTTTTCGTTTTTAGTCCCTGCTTCTGACCACTTTAATTTTAGCCTGAAGATATAAAACTAGCAAAATACAGTTTTTAATATGCTGTAATTCATGGTAAATACTAAATGCAATAAGCTTGTAACATATTATGGTTAGACAGAGTAGCAGTAATGTAAATATGTAACTTAAATTTTAAAAAAAGTTCTTGTAAAGTATTTTACTTTATTAAGTTAAAAATTCTGACAGCCCAAATGTTTAAAAAAAATTAATGTCGTTTTGGAAAAACAAGAATGAAGAAATAAGAGTTTGGGAGGGATTAAAGTATGATTGCGTTTATTAAATTAAGTGCTGGACCAATTTGTTGAAAAATCGCATTTATTGTAACTGTTTGCAGTGAACGACGAATTTATTTAACAGAACAGTATGATTGCAGCAAATTTTCATATTTAACAAGCGATGAGCACCTATGTATTGTGAATACACGAATATTTTAAAAGAAACGGAGCGATTCCTTTTGAGAGAACATTGGCGTGTCTTAATACAATTACTATCGTTTATTTTAACAGATGTTGTGACGTAACTCCTTTGTTTTTATCGTTTCGGGAAACTTATTTGCAAGAGACGTTGTTGAAAGTAACCGGTTTAATTTTTTAATTAAGGAAACAGTGATATGAAAATGTGAATATATGATACAATACCATGCGAAAATTGAGATTATTTTAGTAATTGTATAAACATGTTCTTACAGGGAAATTTACATCGAAAAATGCATTTTCGAATGCGCAGTACTTCCACATCGGCATTATTTAGATTATGTAAGTTTCCGTGTAATAATTATTAGAATTTATTTAGACAAAACATTAGTCGATATACTGGTGTGATAGTATAATGGTGCACCTTATGTATTACATATTCAGAGGTCCAAATTGTTAAACTGTTAGCGTTTTCTGCAAGTTTCACAAGTTTTATAAGCATATATTATAAAATTAGTATATACCGTATATTACATAAATTATATGAAACTATACCTGCATAGTTAGCCTGTTTATAATTACTTATGTAGCATATATATATTTTCAAAAGCATTATTTTGTTGTCCTTCTCATGTTACCAACGAATAAACTACTAGTTTCTTAACCGCAGTTTTTTTTACTACCAAGGAATCATTTAATTACCAAAGTTTTCATCATCATCATCATCATCATCGTTGTCCTCCTGTACCCGTAGGTGTCGAGGTTTGTTCCTTCACTTTTTTCTTTCGACAAAAAAAAAAAAAACGCAAGTTTGTAATTTATCTAAGAATTTAAACAATATTGAAACAAATGAATATTTCATTTTGTAGTGCGTAAAAAAATCTACAACTTTTTCCCCAAAAATATTTTTGTATCAAGTAAACGGCGTTTTTAACGATTTAAAAAAATGCCTATTTTGATTTTTGTTAATTATCTAGCGTGCCATGGAAAATTTTAAAAGCATTAAAGCATCATTAAATAGCTCTCCGAAAATGGAACAATTTGTCTAATTTAAACTTCTTTGTAGCTCTTACCGTTTACGAGATCTCAATAGTGGCCCTTCTATGTGGACCACCCTGTATATCATTGGAATGGGGAAAAATCCTCTTTCTCGTGATGCCACAGCTAACTATGGGTTCCGTTTAAAAAAGTACAACTATGTCACAACTCGAATATCGATTTTTTTTTTAAATCGTCTATGCAACTGCATTTTTATCAAAAAAGGTGCCTCTAGAAGTACAGAACTTCAAAATTATTTTTCTTTATTTTCATAAACAAGCCAGATATAGTCATAAAATAAAAAATCGAAAAATCGAGTAATCGGCGATAACTCGAAAAGAAAAGACAGTAATTAATTTTAGTTTTCACAATTAACTTTTTCTCAAAAAAAAAGATCGAGGATCGTGGGTTCGTTTTTCGATAACTCTTATAGTTACCGAGATTCCCTATGAAAACATCGAAATTAGAAAACATTTGAAAATAAAGAAATAAACCAAAACCCAACAAGTATTGACACGAAGAGTAAAATTAGAAGTTACAAATTAAGAAATAATGAACTAAAAGAAAAATATATAAGGGAAGTTGATAAAAACATAGAATGCCTTAGTGTAACAGGGCAAAATAAAAAGGTGAATCATCTATGGGAAAAGTTTAAACAAATAATCACAAAAGTGGCAACAGAAATTTGTGGTGTGATAAAGAAAGGAGACAACAGAAAAAAGAGTGCAGATATTAAGAAAGAGGTAAAACAAAAGAAAAAACTATGGAAAATATACATACAGAGTAAAACCCAGCAACAATACGAGGAATATACAGAACAAAGAAATAAAGTTAAGAACCTGGTAAAAGAAGCTAAACAAAAATCTTGGAATGAGTTTGGGCAGAAGCTTGAAGAGAACAGCAAAGAAAATCAAAAACTTTTTTATAAAGCACTTAAAAATATGAGAAATAAACCAGAAGTAAAAGTGACATCTATAAAGGATCGAAATGGACAACTAATAACTAACGGAAAATGCATTATGGATAGGTGGGAAGAAAAAATCGATTTTTTTGTCGAAAAAAGTGAAAAGACTATAATAGTCTTTGTACTTTTCCTATTTTTCACCAAAAATTAAATATTTTATTTAAGGACTAATAATCCCTAATTTGGCTATAAATAACGTGTATACGAAGTTTAAAGCAATTTGCATTACTTTTAAGCAAATCGATTTTTTTGTCTAATAATTTAATTTTTTGACTAATAATCCTTAATTTGGCTATAAATAACGTGTATACGAAGTTTAGAGCAATTTGCATAACTTTTAAGAAAATCGATTTTTTTGGCGAAAAAAGTGCAAAGACTATAAGTCTTTGTACTTTTCCCATTTTTCACCAAATATTAAATATCCTATTTAAGGACTAATAATCCTTAATTTGGTTATAAATAACGTGTATACGAAGTTTAAAGCAATTTGCATTACTTTTAAGAAAATCGATTTTTTTGTCGAAAAAAGTGCAAAGTCTGTACTTTTCCCATTTTTCACCAAATATTAAATATTCTATTTAAGGACTAATAATCCTTAATTTGGCTATAAATAACGTGTATACGAAGTTTAGAGCAATTTGCATTACTTTTAAGAAAACCGATTCTTTTGTCGAAAAAAGTGCAAAGACTATAATATAAGTCTTTGTACTTTTCCTATTTTCACCAAATATTAAATATCCTATTTAAGGACTAATAATCCTTAATTTGGCTATAAATAACGTGTATACGAAGTTTAGAGCAATTTGCATTACTTTTAAGAAAATCGATTTTTTTGTTGAAAAAAGTGCAAAGACTACATACAAGTCTTTGTACTTTTCCCATTTTTCACCAAATATTAAATATCCTATTTAAGGACTAATAATCCTTAATTTGGCTATAAATAACGTGCATACGAAGTTTAAAGCAATTTGCATTACTTTTAAGAAAATCGATTTTTTTGTCGAAAAAAATGCAGACTATAATAGTCTTTGTACTTTTCCCATTTTTCACCAAAAATTAAATATCCTATTTAAGGACTAAACAAATTTATGTTTAAATCTTCGAAGTGGGCTGTATCTTAGAATTGTTTTATTGATAGAAAAAATAACACTTTTTCTTATTGAACTAGGATTTTTATTACATAGTTGTTTACTTAGTTACATCTATCTTGGCAGATATAACCTTATTATTTTATATTGATAATTGAATATTAGTTGGCTAATTAGATCTTCACATAGCTCCAATCCTTAATTTGGTTATAAATAACGTGTATACGAAGTTTAAAGCAATTTGCATTACTTTTAAGAAAATCGATTGTTTTGTCGAAAAAAGTGCAAAGACTATAAGTCTTTGTACTTTTCCCATTTTTCACCAAATATTAAATATCCTATTTAAGGACTAATAATCCTTAATTTGGTTATAAATAACGTGTATACGAAGTTTAAAGCAATTTGCATTACTTTTAAGAAAATCGATTTTTTTGTCGAAAAAAGTGCAAAGACTCTATAGTCTTTGTACTTTTCCCATTTTTCACCAAAATTTAAATATCCTATTTAATCAGTGTATAACGACGAAAATTGGTTCATTGGCCAAATTTTATGTGATTTATGCTTTGAAAAAAATATTAAATACGCATTTTGTTGTAATAATTTCCATAATATTAAAATTATTCGCCAAGTTAAATAGAAATTATAGTGATTTGTTTATATTTATTGTAGTGCATTGGTTCTTCGCTTCGCATCAATGATTTTAACAATGATTTACTCTTTTTATTTAATTAGAAGTTAGTGGAAGTTAACGGAAGTTAACGGAAGTTAGTGGAAGTCAGTGGAAGTCAGTGGAAGTATGTGGAAGTTAGTGGAAGTTAGCGAAAGTCAGTGGAAGTCAGTGGAAGTATTAATTAAAATAGAAGTATAGTGTACAAATTTCAAGAGCGGTTTACCCCTCGACTATACTATCTTAGACAAAATACTTATACAATAAAAACAATGAATAACAAGTTTTTTACATTTAAATTAATTTAATGATAGATTGGACATTTGTCTTCCTTCCAGGATATTTATTCCATGTTTCGCAAAGCATATGTGAGATTTTGTTTCAGTAGTAAGACAGACACCTGTTACTTCCAACCTCAACGTTGGGGCTAAAAGTAACAAAGACCGGGGTAAGTTGTAACGGCAAAACAGTTTACACAGCTCATAAGCAGTAGGTAAATATATTAGTATTTATCAACAAAATTAATATTTGATTCCAAAATACACATTAGCAATATTAAAAAATGTGAAGAAAAAAAATTCAAAAATTGGAAAATTAATCCGACAAGTTTTGTATGTTCTCATTTACGAAGAAAACCACCATTTATGTGCCAAGAGTGAAGATTTGCTACAAAAAACATTGATTGGGGTTGGTTGTAACACTGTTACTTTTGACCCCAATTGTACACAAAACAAATTGTTATAACTTATTATACCTAACATACCTAACCTAACCTAACCTAATCGCACTTGACACTTTATTTATCGTGCACAGACTCCTCCCCACTACAGTTATCGTGGCCAATAAGCTGTTACACTGTTACAATGTAGCCAGATTAACAGATATGTAAAATTTTGTAACAGTAAAAGTACCATACATTCGATATTTTAAATGTGTATAGCAAAATTATAAAAATCGGGGACAAGTATAATCCGGGACTTGAGTCTTGTTTCGGGGACTGTCCCCGAAAATCGGGGGCGAATGGTCACCCTAAATGACATGAACCTGTAAGACTTCCTCGACAAAATAAGTTTGGGAACCGCTGCTCTCCGTACGCTGATTTTTTGCGTTACAATGCGAACTCTGGCCTTATCTATCGGTTTCATTTGAAACAAACACGTTTTGTTTTAGTCGTAATTTAGGCTAAAAATAAGAAAGGTGCGTTATTTTTAAGTGTGTTGGGCAACTCCTTTACACAAATCAAATATTTGTTTATGTGCAATTAATTACTTATGTGTTTGCAGATTGCGATGGTTAACAACGTGAAAATGCCGGTGTCTGAACTTCAGGAATTAGCCGTTAAATTGGGTTTGTCACAACCTACTTATGATTTACTCCATGCTGTTACAGGAACACATCTAAATGAATTTTATTATCAAGTCGTTACATCGGATGTACTTGCTTCTGGATTTGGCCGATCTAAAAAACAAGCAAAACACGATGCGGCTCAAAAAGCCCTAGACATACTTACTAAACGTGGTGCATCTTTTCCCAAAAAAGAAAGTTCGGTCCCATATTTTGCAAACACACTGAAAAATTCTCCTCGTCTCTACAATGAGAATAGAATTCCCCATCTGACGTTTACAGAAAAATCTGTTGTGGGCCCTCCACATTGCCGGAAATATACAAATCAATGTCAGGTTTCTGTAATAATTACTACTGAAGGTGTTGCAAGTACCAAAAAACAAGCGGATCAGATAGCTGCCAGTAATATGTTAAAAAGGTACAATTTTTTTCTATAAATATTGTTCTCATCAGTTTTTTTTGCTACTCTCCTATTACATTTAATTATAATTCTTCTCATTCGTAATAAAAATTTCGAGTACTCAAACAATTTTTTTTTTAGACTCGGGAGTATCGTTGACGAAGTAAGAGCTGCATCTAATGTACAAGACGCTGACGTTAAAAAGGCCATATATGCATACAAACAGTTGAAAACACATACTAGGTCCAAACGAACGGCAAATTTGTGAGCGAACATAAATAATTAAAACCATATAATAAAAACATAGTAAAACAAGTGAATCCAATAACGCCGTTTACAATCTATTCAACTCTTTAAAAATATTTGCCAAATAATTGTTAATAGTAGTTCAGATACTACAATGTACCTACAGGGTGGACCAAATTCGAATGTTTTACGGAGTATATCGGTTACCGTAATAGTTAGCGAAAATCTGATATTAATGGCTTGTGCTATTTTTTAAAGAAAAGAACCCCTATGTAGTCAGATTTTTCATATCGCTTTTCATTTTGGCACTACAGACGAAAAAATAAATTGAATCATTTTTAAAAAAAATTTATAACCACTTTATTTACAACAAAACAAATCATTATGAAGGTTTTTTTATAGATTTTTATGCTTAATTTAAAAAGAAAATTTTTTTTTTCGCGATCTTAACTTTCGAGTTAAGAAGACGTGATCGCTAAAAAAATAATTTTGTTTTTAAATTAAGCATAAAAATCTGTATATAAGACCTTCATAATATTTTGTTCTATTTTAATAAACAAAGAAATTATAATAAATTTTCAAAAATGATGAAATTTATTATTTCGTCTGTAGTGCCAAAATGGAAAGCAATATGAAAAATCTGACTACATAGGCGAACTTTTCTCAAAAAAATAGCACAAGAGACCGATGCCAGATTTTCGCTAAACCGAGATAACCCGTAACACATTTGAATATGGTCCACACTATATTTCCAGTCATTTTTTTAAATAACTTCATCATGAAATACTTTAAATCATTTTTGTTACATTAAAATTTTTCTTAATTATTTCTTTAATGTGAATAAAACTTTACTTCTCTGCCTTTTGTTTCATTTTAAAGATATTTAAATACCAAATTTGCAACAGATTCGACTGAAATCTATAGCAAAGATAAAATAATACATAGTACATCATATTTTTAAGTTATATAAACTAATAAACGTAACAAATATAGTTAACAACCAAATTTGCAACAAATTCGACTGTAATCTTATAAGCAAAGTTTAAATTTTACATGTTTTGTGGTTGCACATCAAACATTTATGTTATTTAAAGAAGTTTTCAAGTTATACATTTAGAAACCAAACAGATGTAGTTAATAACTACATTTGCAACAAATTCTATCATAATCTAATGCAAAGACAATGTTTTACATAAGTTTTAATTATACACAATATTTTTATGTTTTTTTAAACAAGTTTTCAAGTTGAGCATATAGTATACTAGCGATTCCGGAGCCCCTTCGGGGCTCCTTCACCGCTAGATCCCGGCTTGCGCGTAGAATTCTCTTTGCACGTAAAATTCTTATTGCGCAAAAAATTATCTTTCGTTTGGTGCAATTCCCATAGAATCATATTCAAACGGTGAATAGCATAAGTTTATTAGGATATTACTTTGGGTCCGATACGCGTCTGAGGTTCGAATCCGGGTGCGAGCAAAAAGAATTTTCTCGGTTTAAATTTTATTTACAACACTCGTTATTGCTTTTTAAAGTAGAATAAATATATTCGTACTACTCGCGCTCCGAGCTCGCACCGAATGCTTCTCAAATTCTTTTGCCGAGGTCCGGAGCGTGCACATATTAAAATTCGACCCTTTATACGGTTTTATAAAAGAAATCGCGATTTTCGGACACACCTGAGTATTTTTCATAGATTTTTGAAAAAAGGCTTTCGACGTTCGTTAGTGTGTAGTGCGGGCGCGCGCGACGTAAATACGAACATTTTTGCACGTTTTAATTAATAACGTTTGCAAACGATTTTTTCCGAGGTCCTGAGCGTGCACATATTAAAATTGGATCCTTTATACGACCCGTCAAAGAAGTTCGCGATTTTTAGACGCCCCCGAGTATTTTTAATCGCTCTTTAAAAAAGGCTTTCGACGTTCGTTAGTATGTAGTGCGTGCGCGCGCCTGCTCTTTTTCTCGTTCGTGGTCTGAATTTAACTCGAAAGTGGGATTGTTTGGTACGTACTTGTCGGAGAGGGCGAGACGATTCCGAATCGGTACGATACATGTACGAAAAGGTCGAATCGGAGAAGGTTCGAGCGTTCAAAGGTCACGTCGAATTGTCAATTTGTCAAATTTTGACGAAATTTTCGCTCCCGACGACCCGATTTAAATGTTGCGTTTAAGATTTTGGCACGTTTTCCTCAATATCTTTTCCGGACGTTTTTTTTGGGAATTCTCATATAGCCTATCTTTTTCCTGGCGAAATTTTTTTTGGCGAAAAGTATTTAAATTACTTGTTGGGGGGACTATCATGTCCACAGCTTCCCCAACTTTAAATTCAATTTGTAGCGTTACAAAAACAGCACAATCAAAACATTATCAGCACAATAAGACAAAAAACTAGCATAGCATTCTACGTTTAAACAAAGTTGAATATCAAATGTATTGGGACTGACCCATGATATGAAAATCTGTGAGAGTTCCTCAACAAAATAAGTTTGGGAACCGCTGCTCTTCGTACGCTGATTTTTTGCGTTACAATGTGAACTCTGGCCTTATCTATCGGTTTCATTTGAAACAAACACGTTTTGTTTTAGTCGTAATTTAGGCTAAAAATAAGAAAGGTGCGTTATTTTTAAGTGTGTTGGGCAACTACAAAAATCAAAAATATTTGTTTGGGTGCAATTAATTACTTATGTGTTTGCAGATTGCGATGGTTAACAACGGGAAAATGCCGGTGTCGGAACTTTAAGAATTAACCGTTAAATTGGGTTTGTCACAACCTACTTATGATTTACTCCATGCTGTTACAGGAACACATCTAAATGAATTTTATTATCAAGTCGTTACATCGGATGTACGAGCTTCTGGATTTGGCCGATCTAAAAAACAAGCAAAACACGATGCGGCTCAAAAAGCCCTAGACATACTTACTAAACGTGGTGCATCTTTTCCCAAAAAAGCAAGTTCAGTCCCATATTTTGCCAACACACTGAGAAATTCTCCTAGTCTCTACAATGAGAACGGAATTCCCCATCTAACGTTTACAGAAAAATCTGTTGTGGGCCCTCCAGATTGCCGGAAATATACACATCAATGTCAGGTTTCTGTAATAATCACTACTGAAGGTGTTGCAAGTACCAAGAAACAAGCGGATCAAATAGCTGCCAGTAATATGTTAAAAAGGTACAATTTTTTTCTATAAATATTGTTCTCATCAGTTTTTTTTGCTACTCTCCTATTACACTTAATTATAATTCTTCTCATTCGTAATAAAAATTTCGAGTACTCAAACAATTTTTTTTTTAGACTCGAGAGTATCGTTGACGAAGTAAGAGCTGCATCTAATGTACAAGACGCTGACGTTAAAAAGGCCATAGATGCATACAACCAGTTGAAAACGGATACTAGACCCAAACAAAAGGCAAATTTGGAAGTGAACGTGAGTGATTACAACCGTACAATAAAGACAATAAAGATGGAAAATGAATTAAATTATCTGGACCTACATCCGGTAAGTGTATTTAAACGCAGGGATGGAATAACGTTTTAAATCTTTACGTTATTGTATAATTATTTGTTATTTGTTATTAATTAGTAGTATTTGTTATTTGTGATTAATTATTTGTTGTCGTTAGATAACGTTATAAATAACATTTAAAAAATGAATTGTTATGTTATATAACGTTACATAAATTATGACATACAGGGTGTTTCTTAAGCCTTGCAAAAAATCGGTAGGTGATTCATTATCGAAAATTAAGGGGGTCTTTTATATATATCTTTTTTCCTTAGACGTGTCCTTTCGGAGTTACACCCCGCTAAAGGGTGTCGGTAAAATTAGGTTTTTATTTTATTTCTCAAATCTGGATAAATGTAGGAGAATGATATTCGATAGATGCTTTATACTTATTAAAATGTCTCCCATAGTAATATTTTCAATCATCTCCAACCTTCACAGGGGGCTGAAAAGTGCGAGCCCTGTTGATTTTTTGGTGAGTTGAAATTTTGAAATTAAAATATTCTTTTTAAGTTTAATTTATTTAGAACCTTTTTTTATTCTTTAATTTTCCTCGTAGAACCCACAGTTTTTGAGTAAAAAAATTAAATAAGTTAACATGATCCATTAATTATCCTAAAAAAAAAAAAACTATTCATTTTGGTGGTTACCATGGTTTGTTTATGTTCATATTGGGTAGAATTGACAGGCGTTTTAGCGTTGTTTCCGCGTAAACGTCAAAATGAATTACACCCGTCAAATCTACCCAATACGAACATAAACAAACCATGGTAACCACCAAAATGAATCGTTTTATATTGGAATATTTGGATGGTTCATGTTCACTTATATAATTTTTTGCTCCAAATTTGTAGGTTTTACAAGAAAAGTTAAAGAATTAAAAACATTTCCTAATAAATCAAGTTTTCAAAAAAAAAATTAAATTGCAAAATTTCAACCCACCAAAAAGTTCTGATAAAAAAAAAATAACAAGGGTCGCACTTTTCAGCTCCCTGTGAAGGTGGGAGATGATTGAAAATATTACTATGGGAAACCTTTTAATAAGTATAAAACATCTACCGAATATCATTCTCCTACATTTATCCAAATTTGAGGAATTAAATAAAAACCTTATTTTACTGATCCTCTTTAGGGGGGTGAAACCGAGGGTGAAACTCTGACAGGAGACGTCTAGGGAAAAAAATTTATATAAAAGCCCCCCTTTTTGATAAGGAATCACCTACCGAATTTTTTCGCATGATTTGAGAAACATTATAAAAATAATTTTTATTTGTAACTCTAAAATTATTTTTGAGATCTGTAAATGTAAATTTAAAAAATAGTACAAAATTACGTTGAGATATGCTATTTTAATTTTAATTTCTAAAATACAAACAAAATATTATATCTTCTGAAAATAAAAAGATTGCCAATAAAAATTTTATTTATAGAAAATACCAATACAAAATAACTTTTAACGAAACGTTATCGGTTATTATAACGTTATATAACGTTATAAAAATATCGTTACGTTATTGTATAAAAAATTATAGTTGAATCGTTATTATAACGTTATCGGGTATCGTTACGTTACGTTTTCCATCCCTGGTTTGTATTATTGGTGTCACTATCGGATATCGGATTACTAAACAAGTATAAAATAGACTTCTTTGCGCTAATTTAAGCATCCTTCTCTCTTTAACGATTTTCGGGATGTTGTATAGGGTGGCCTATTTTCGATGCCCATACAGGGTATCGCGGCTATTATCAGAGATAAAAAAAATTATGTACAGCTGGTCTAACATAGCTCTGCGGTTCATTTTTGTAGAAGATGCGCAAACGTTAAACAGAGTACGCATTCGGAGGAAAAAGGATAAGTAGCACGGCCGAGAAATATTACCCTAAAAGTACAATCGGCGTCAACAGCAATACAATCTAGCACAAACCGAACACAATAGACAATGTTTGACAAGTACAGTCTTGATTTATTTTTTTTGAGAAAAATTTATTGCCGTAAACAGATTTTTGATATCTTTTTTAATTTTCGAAATATAGCCAAAAACCGATTTTTGGCAATTTTCAAAAATTTATTTTAATTTTAATTTATAAAATACAAACAAAATATTATATCTTCTGAAAATAAAAAGATTGCCAATAAAAATTTTATTTATAGAAAATACCAATACAAAATAACTTTTAATGAAACGTTATTGGTTATTATAACGATATATAACTTTATTAAAATATCGTTACGTTATTGTATACATATAAAATTATAATTTAATCTTTATTATAACGTTATTGGGTATCGTTACGTTACGTTTTCCATCCCTGTTTAAAAGTAGTAGCGTATTTTTTGGACCTAATGCTAAGGCCCCTATTAAATTATTTTGATGTTTTCAGTATTTTGACGGGCACTATAAAAAAGAAAAATTAATATAGCTTCTTGAGCTGCTAGGTGTAGATTACCATATTAAACAAATTGGAGCAAAACCAGAAGTGGCCGTGTTGTCCTTAAATCTAAACACAGCCGTCAGTGTTATTTGTACGAAAGATAGTAAAACAAGTAAATCCAGTTCAGATACTGCAATGTACAGGGTGGACCAAATTCTAATGTTTTAAGGAGTATCTCGGTTACCGTTTCCATCTTTATTGTTTTTAATGTATGGTTGTAATTATTCATGTTCGCTCACAAATTTGCCGTTCGTTTGGACCTAGTATGTGTTTTCAACTGTTTATATGCATATATGGCCTTTTTAACGTCAGCGTCTTGTACATTAGATGCAGCTCTTACTTCGTCAACGATACTCTCGAGTCTAAAAAAAAATTGTTTGAGTACTCGAAATTTTTATTACGAATGAGAAGAATTATAATTAAGTGTAATAGGAGAGTAGCAAAAAAAACTGATGAGAACAATATTTATAGAAAAAATTGTACCTTTTTAACATATTACTGGCAGCTATTTGATCCGCTTGTTTCTTGGTACTTGCAACACCTTCAGTGGTGATTATTACAGAAACCTGACATTCATGTGTATATTTCCGGCAATGAGGAGGGCCCACAACAGATTTTTCTGTAAACGTCAGATGGGGAATTCCGTTCTCATTGTAGAGACGAGGAGAATTTCTCAGTGTGTTGGCAAAATATGGGACTGAACTTGCTTTTTTGGGAAAAGATGCACCACGTTTAGTAAGTATGTCTAGGGCTTTTTGAGCCGCATCGTGTTTTGCCCAAGAGGCCGATATCCGATTTTCGCTAATTATTACGGTAACCGAGATACCCCGTAACACATTCGATGTGGGTCCACCCTATATTTGCAATTTTTTTTTTAAATAACTGCGTAATGAAATACTTCAAATCTTATTTTTGTTACATTGAAATTTTTGTTGATTTTTTTATTGTGAATAAAACTTTTATTTTCTGCCTTTTGTTTCATTTTAGAGATATTTAAATACCACGTTTGCAACAAATTCGACTGAAATCTAAAGCAAAGATAAAATAATACATTGTACATCATATTTTCAAGTTATATAAACTAATAAACGTAACAAATATAGTTAATAACCAAACTTGCAACAAATTCGACTGTAATCTAATGCAAAGATAAAATCTGTGGTCGGCGGGAAAAAGCACTTAACCCCTTGACATACAATGACGTCTACGATACGTCATTTGTTTATTGTGCCAAAACAAACTTTGACGTTTCCCAAACGTCAAAAACTTCGCTCATTCTGAAGCAAGTTTGAAAACAATGTGTGAGTCAATGATTGTTAATAAATGTAATATATAAACGTTATTTATTCTGAGAAAGTTGTTACAAGTTTTAAATTTGTGTAATTGTTTTTGGAAAACTGTTATTGTCCTGTAGTATGGCTGTAAATATTTATAGTTTTTCATCCGAAAGTGACGATGAAAGAGACGACGCGTATTTGAGCGAAAACAGTGAGACAAGTGTCACCAGACAAAATATTCATGTAATTGATTATTCAAGTGATACCAGTGATAAAAGTGAGACTAGTTTGATTCTACGAATTGTACGTAAACCTGCAAGACCTATATCTTATAGCATTGATGATTCTAGTTCTTCAGAGGAATGGAACTGGCAAGAAGTAGAAAATGTTCCAACTGTAAAACCATTTACTGCATTTCCCGGCATCAACACGATTGTTTTACGAAGATTGGCTGCAAATCCATCACCTTTATCTGTTTTGAAACAAATTCTTTGTGATGATTTCTTTGAAATGGTAGTCAAAGAAACTAACAGGTATGCAACTCAAGTAATAAACGGAAACAATACAAAAAAGAATGAAGAATGGTTTGAAGTAACAAGTGATGAATTGCAAGCTTATTTTGCATTATGTGTAATTATGTCTCAAAAAAATCCAATATTGATATGTACTGGTCCAAGAGAGCTATACTCCAGACGCCAATTTTTTCGAAAACTATGCCACGCAAGCGTTTTTTGGCCATATCTCATTTCCTTCATTTTGTTGATATTGAAACCATGAATAAAGAAGATAAATTACGTAAAGTTCGAAGTGTAGTAGACTATTTGAGGTCCGTGAAGTTGGCACGCCAACCATCGGCGCAAATTTTTAAATTAGTCTCATCCTTTAGCGCCCAATATGCGCCCAAATGCGCCCTAAAATTTTTTTAATTTGCTCAACGGGTTGCCGAGATACGGCCAATTAAGTAAGTGGCGTGCCAACTTCACGCTAGCACGCCAACTTTCTCCGAAAATTCTGAAACCGGTGCCATTCTTTAGCGCCCAATATGCGCCCAAATGCGCCCTAACATTTTTTTAATTTGCTCAACGGGTTGCCGAGATACGGCCAATTAAGTAAGTGGCGTGCCAACTTCACGCTGGCACGCCAACTATCACCGAAAATTCTGAAACCGGTGCCATTCTTTAGCGCCCAATATGCGCTCAAATGCGCCCTAAAAAGTTTTTATTTTATTTCACCGGTTGCCAAGATATGACCAATTAATTTATTGACGACCGTGAAGTTGGCACGCCAACCATCACCGAAAATTATGAAATTGGTCGCATCGTTTAGCATATGATATGCGCCCAAATGCGCCCTAAAAATTTTTAATTTTTTATTAGTGTTTACCGAAATATTAATATTTTTATGGTTTTGCTCACTGCAATAGCTCCACGGTAGTATACTTATGACAGTATTGCGGACGCCGACAGCCGACAAGCAAATCGCATGTGCACAACCACACGAAACAAAATTGAAATATAAACTTAAAGTTATGCAGCGTATTTCACTTAATCTTTAAGAGGATTATTAACAATTCTGAATTCTTAACCTTGCGTAATTAAACGTAAAATTATTAGACGTATATAAACTGTATATTTATTTAGAAAAGAGGTAAATGTTTTATGTCATAAATATTAGTTTACTTGGTTTTTATTAAGTTTTGCCAAACATTTGCTAAATAAATAAAAACTTGCTAATAAAACATCTTATTTCGTACATTTATTTATTGGATAAAACTGTTTGTAAATATCATCAAACGATATGCAAAATAAAAATATGTCGAATTTAATCGAATATCGACAACGTCAGCCTTCAACATTATTTTTAATAAATGAAGCATATTTTGTTAATAACCACTATTTAAAACAACCTCTATAGGTTAGTTATAGGTTAGTTAAAAATATGTGAATGTATGCCAACAAAATTTTAAAAACATCACAGCACTTCACCTAGAATATTATCTACACAATTAAATTATATCTAATATAAATGTAGGACAATTTTTCAAAAATGGAAAATATTTGAAGCGTTATATGAAGCACAAGACTTTTTAATATCGTACTTCAGGCCACATACTAAGAAGATGCGATGTTGACACGGCCCTCAAGTTGCGACAACCAGTAGAGCAAAAAAAAAATTTTAAAGCGCTATTAGACACAAAACATTCTAAACGATGAGATAAATTACAATATAGCGCCTGTTTTTTAGACATGCGAGCTGCTGTTAAAGCGCGACGTCGGTATGCCACATAAACAATTTAATTGTCTAATTTCAGAAACCTGTTATAAAAACCTAACAATTGTTGGGGCGCATTAAGACACAACACAAAAGCTAAACATTAACACCAGTCACAAAATATGCGCCGCATTTTTAAATATGCCAACGCTGTACAAGCGCGACGTCGGTATGCCGCACAAACAACTAAATTGTCCATATATCGGAAACCAGTAAGGTAAAATTAAAAATTTTTGTGGCGCATTTAGACACATACCATAAGCTAAAAAATGACACCAGTCACAAAATATGCGCCGCTTTTTTAAACATGCCAGACGCTGTAAGAGCGCCACGTCGGTATGCCACATAAACAATTTAATTAGCCATATCTCGGAAACCAGTAAACTAAAATTAAAAATTTTTGTGGCGCATTTAGACACATACCATAAGCTAAAAAATGACACCAGTCACAAAATATGCGCCGCTTTTTTAAACATGCCAGACGCTGTAAGAGCGCCACGTCGGTATGCCACATAAACAATTTAATTAGCCATATCTCGGAAACCAGTAGGCTAAAATTAAAAATTTTTGTGGCGCATTTAGACACATACCATAAGCTAAAAAATGACACCAGTCACAAAATATGCGCCGCTTTTTTAAACATGCCAGACGCTGTAAAAGCGCGACGTCGTTATGCCGCACAAACAACTTAATTGGCCATATCTCGGAAACCAGTACAGTAAAATTAAAAATTTTGGTGGCGCATATTGACACATACCATAAGCTAAAAAATGACACCAGTCACAAAATATGCGCCGCTTTTTTAAACATGCCAGACGCTGTAAGAGCGCCACGTCGGTATGCCACATAAACAATTTAATTAGCCATATCTCGGAAACCAGAAAGCTAAAATTAAAAATTTTTGTGGCGCATTTAGACACATACCATAAGCTAAAAAATGACACCAGTCACAAAATATGCGCCGCTTTTTTAAACATGCCAGACGCTGTAAGAGCGCCACGTCGGTATGCCACATAAACAATTTAATTGGCCATATCTCGGAAACCAGTAGGCTAAAATTAAAAATTTTTGTGGCGCATTTAGACACATACCATAAGCTAAAAAATGACACCAGTCACAAAATATGCGCCGCTTTTTTAAACATGCCAGACGCTGTAAACGCGCCACGTCGGTGTGCCACATAAACACCTTAATTGTCCATATCTCAGAAACCAGTACAGTAAAATTAAAAATTTTTGTGGCGCATTTGGGCACATACCATACGCTAAAAAATGACACCAGTCACAAAATATGCGCCGCTTTTTTAAACATGCCAGACGCTGTAAGAGCGCCACGTCGGTATGCCACATAAACAATTTAATTAGCCATATCTCGGAAACCAGTAGAGTAAAATTAAAAATTTTTGTGGCGCATTTAGACACATACCATAAGCTAAAAAATGACACCAGTCACAAAATATGCGCCGCTTTTTTAAACGCCAGACGCTGTAAAAGCACGACGTCGTTATGCCGCACAAACAACTTAATTGGCCATATCTCGGAAACCAGTACAGTAAAATTAAAAAATTTTGTGGCGCATATAGATACATACCATAAGCTAAAAAATGACACCAGTCACAAAATATGCGCCGCTTTTTTAAACATGCCAGACGCTGTAAGAGCGCCACGTCGGTATGCCACATAAACAATTTAATTGGCCATATCTCGGAAACCAGAAGGCTAAAATTAAAAGACATTAAAAGACATATGCAAAACAATTGTATTCATGTAAAGAGGCGATGGATAAACTGTTCCTGTGATATACAAATCAATAATTAAAATTGTTTAGAAATAGTCGCTCAAGGAACATATGTATTAACTAAAGCACGGTATTTTTAGGAAATTATTAAAAATTAAAACCAGCTCATTGAAAGACATATGCAAAACAATTGTATTCATGTAAAGAGGCGATGGATAAACTGTTCCTGTGATATACAAATCAATAATTAAAATTGTTTCGAAATAGTCGCTCAAGGAACACATGTATTAACTAAAGCACGGTATTTTTAGGAAATTATTAAAAATTAAAACCAACTCATTGAAAGACATATGCAAAACAATTGTATTCATGTAAAAAAGCGATGGATAAACTGTTCCTGTGATATACAAATCAATAATTAAAATTGTTTAGAAATAGTCGCTCAAGGAACATATGTATTAACTAAAGCACGGTATTTTTAGGAAATTATTAAAAATTAAAACCAGCTCATTGAAAGACATATGCAAAACAATTGTATTCATGTAAAGAGGCGATGGATAAACTGTTTCTGTGATATACAAATCAATAATTAAAATTGTGTAGAAATAGTCGCTCAAGGAACATATGTATTAACTAAAGCACGGTATTTTTAGGAAATTATTAAAAATTTAAACCAGCTCATTAAAAGACATATGCAAAACAATTGTATTCATGTAAAGTGGCGATGGATAAACTGTTTCTGTGATATACAAATCAATAATTAAAATTGTGTAGAAATAGTCGCTCAAGGAACATATGTATTAACTAAAGCACGGTATTTTTAGGAAATTATTAAAAATTAAAACCAGCTCATTGAAAGACATATGCAAAACAATTGTATTCATGTAAAGAGGCGATGGATAAACTGTTCCTGTGATATACAAATCAATAATTAAAATTGTTTCGAAATAGTCGCTCAAGGAACACATGTATTAACTAAAGCACGGTATTTTTTGGAAATTATTAAAAATTAAAACCAGCTCATTGAAAGACATATGCAAAACAATTGTATTCATGTAAAGAGGCGATGGATAAACTGTTCCTGTGATATACAAATCAATAATTAAAATTGTTTCGAAATAGTCGCTCAAGGAACACATGTATTAACTAAAGCACGGTATTTTTAGGAAATTATTAAAAATTAAAACCAGCTCATTGAAAGACATATGCAAAACAATTGTATTCATGTAAAGAGGCGATGGATAAACTGTTCCTGTGATATACAAATCAATAATTAAAATTGTTTCGAAATAGTAGCTCCAGGAACACATGTATTAACTAAAGCACGGTATTTTTAGGAAATTATTAAAAATTAAAACCAACTCATTGAAAGACATATGCAAAACAATTGTATTCATGTAAAGAGGCGATGGATAAACTGTTTCTGTGATATACAAATCAATAATTAAAATTGTTTCGAAATAGTCGCTCAAGGAACATATGTATTAACTAAAGCACGGTATTTTTAGGAAATTATTAAAAATTTAAACCAGCTCATTAAAAGACATATGCAAAACAATTGTATTCATGTAAAGTGGCGATGGATAAACTGTTTCTGTGATATACAAATCAATAATTAAAATTGTTTCGAAATAGTCGCTCAAGGAACATATGTATTAACTAAAGCACGGTATTTTTAGGAAATTATTAAAAATTAAAACCAGCTCATTGAAAGACATATGCAAAACAATTGTATTCATGTAAAGAGGCGATGGATAAACTGTTCCTGTGATATACAAATCAATAATTAAAATTGTTTCGAAATAGTCGCTCAAGGAACACATGTATTAACTAAAGCACGGCATTTTTAGGAAATTATTAAAAATTAAAACCAGCTCATTGAAAGACATATGCAAAACAATTGTATTCATGTAAAGAGGCGATGGATAAACTGTTCCTGTGATATACAAATCAATAATTAAAATTGTTTAGAAATAGTCGCTCAAGGAACATATGTATTAACTAAAGCACGGTATTTTTAGGAAATTATTAAAAATTAAAACCAGCTCATTGAAAGACATATGCAAAACAATTGTATTCATGTAAAGAGGCGATGGATAAACTGTTCCTGTGATATACAAATCAATAATTAAAATTGTTTAGAAATAGTCGCTCAAGGAACATATGTATTAACTAAAGCACGGTATTTTTAGGAAATTATTAAAAATTAAAACCAGCTCATTGAAAGACATATGCAAAACAATTGTATTCATGTAAAGAAGCGATGGATAAATTATTCCTGTGATATACAAATCAATAATTAAAATTGTTTAGAAATAGTCGCTCAAGGAACATATGTATTAACTAAAGCACGGTATTTTTAGGAAATTATTAAAAATTAAAACCCGCTCATTGAAAGACATATGCAAAACAATTGTATTCATGTAAAGAGGCGATGGATAAACTGTTCCTGTGATATACAAATCAAAAATTAAAATTGTTTCGAAATAGTCGCTCAAGGAACATATGTATGTATTAACTAAAGCACGGTATTTTTAGGAAATTATTAAAAATTAAAACCAGCTCATTGAAAGACATATGCAAAACAATTGTATTCATGTAAAGAGGCGATGGATAAACTGTTCCTGTGATATACAAATCAATAATTAAAATTGTTTCGAAATAGTCGCTCAAGGAACACATGTATTAACTAAAGCACGGTATTTTTAGGAAATTATTAAAAATTAAAACCAACTCATTGAAAGACATATGCAAAACAATTGTATTCATGTAAAGAGGCGATGGATAAACTGTTTCTGTGATATACAAATCAATAATTAAAATTGTTTCGAAATAGTCGCTCAAGGAACATATGTGTTAACTAAAGCACGGTATTTTTAGGAAATTATTAAAAATTTAAACCAGCTCATTAAAAGACATATGCAAAACAATTGTATTCATGTAAAGTGGCGATGGATAAACTGTTTCTGTGATATACAAATCAATAATTAAAATTGTTTCGAAATAGTCGCTCAAGGAACATATGTATTAACTAAAGCACGGTATTTTTAGGAAATTATTAAAAATTAAAACCAGCTCATTGAAAGACATATGCAAAACAATTGAATTCATGTAAAGAGGCGATGGATAAACTGTTCCTGTGATATACAAATCAATAATTAAAATTGTTTCGAAATAGTCGCTCAAGGAACACATGTATTAACTAAAGCACGGCATTTTTAGGAAATTATTAAAAATTAAAACCAGCTCATTGAAAGACATATGCAAAACAATTGTATTCATGTAAAGAGGCGATGGATAAACTGTTCCTGTGATATACAAATCAATAATTAAAATTGTTTAGAAATAGTCGCTCAAGGAACATATGTATTAACTAAAGCACGGTATTTTTAGGAAATTATTAAAAATTAAAACCAGCTCATTGAAAGACATATGCAAAACAATTGTATTCATGTAAAGAGGCGATGGATAAACTGTTTCTGTGATATACAAATCAATAATTGAAATTGTTTCGAAATAGTCGCTCAAGGAACATATGTATTAACTAAAGCACGGTATTTTTAGGAAATTATTAAAAATTAAAACCAGCTCATTGAAAGACATATGCAAAACAATTGTATTCATGTAAAGAGGCGATGGATAAACTGTTCCTGTGATATACAAATCAATAATTAAAATTGTTTAGAAATAGTCGCTCAAGGAACATATGTATTAACTAAAGCACGGTATTTTTAGGAAATTATTAAAAATTAAAACCAGCTCATTGAAAGACATATGCAAAACAATTGTATTTATGTAAAGAAGCGATGGATAAACTGTTCCTGTGATATACAAATCAATAATTAAAATTGTTTAGAAATAGTCGCTCAAGGAACATATGTATTAACTAAAGCACGGTATTTTTAGGAAATTATTAAAAATTAAAACCCGCTCATTGAAAGACATATGCAAAACAATTGTATTCATGTAAAGAGGCGATGGATAAACTGTTCCTGTGATATACAAATCAATAATTAAAATTGTTTCGAAATAGTCGCTCAAGGAACATATGTATGTATTAACTAAAGCACGGTATTTTTAGGAAATTAATAAAAATTAAAACCAGCTCATTGAAAGACATATGCAAAACAATTGTATTCATGTAAAGAGGCGATGGATAAACTGTTCCTGTGATATACAAATCAATAATTAAAATTGTTTTGAAATAGTCGCTCAAGGAACACATGTATTAACTAAAGCACGGCATTTTTAGGAAATTATTAAAAATTAAAACCAGCTCATTGAAAGACATATGCAAAACAATTGTATTCATGTAAAGAGGCGATGGATAAACTGTTCCTGTGATATACAAATCAATAATTAAAATTGTTTCGAAATAGTCGCTCAAGAAACATATGTATTAACTAAAGCACGGTATTTTTAGGAAATTATTAAAAATTAAAACCAGCTCATTGAAAGACATATGCAAAACAATTGTATTCATGTAAAGAAGCGATGGATAAATTGTTCCTGTGATATACAAATTAATAATTAAAATTGTTTAGAAATAGTCGCTCAAGGAACATATGTATTAACTAAAGCACGGTATTTTTAGGAAATTATTAAAAATTAAAACCAGCTCATTAAAAGACATATGCAAAACAATTGTATTCATGTAAAGAGGCGATGGATAAACTGTTCCTGTGATATACAAATCAATAATTAAAATTGTTTCGAAATAGTCGCTCAAGGAACACATGTATTAACTAAAGCACGGCATTTTTAGGAAATTATTAAAAATTAAAACCAGCTCATTGAAAGACATATGCAAAACAATTGTATTCATGTAAAGAGGCGATGGATAAACTGTTCCTGTGATATACAAATCAATAATTAAAATTGTTTAGAAATAGTCGCTCAAGGAACATATGTATTAACTAAAGCACGGTATTTTTAGGAAATTATTAAAAATTAAAACCAGCTCATTGAAAGACATATGCAAAACAATTGTATTCATGTAAAGAGGCGATGGATAAACTGTTTCTGTGATATACAAATCAATAATTAAAATTGTTTCGAAATAGTCGCTCAAGGAACATATGTATTAACTAAAGCACGGTATATTTAGGAAATTATTAAAAATTAAAACCAGCTCATTGAAAGACATATGCAAAACAATTGTATTCATGTAAAAAAGCGATGGATAAACTGTTCCTGTGATATACAAATCAATAATTAAAATTGTTTAGAAATAGTCGCTCAAGGAACATATGTATTAACTAAAGCACGGTATTTTTAGGAAATTATTAAAAATTAAAACCAGCTCATTGAAAGACATATGCAAAACAATTGTATTCATGTAAAGAAGCGATGGATAAATTGTTCCTGTGATATACAAATCAATAATTAAAATTGTTTAGAAATAGTCGCTCAAGGAACATATGTATTAACTAAAGCACGGTATTTTTAGGAAATTATTAAAAATTAAAACCAGCTCATTGAAAGACATATGCAAAACAATTGTATTCATGTAAAGAGGCGATGGATAAACTGTTTCTGTAATATACAAATCAATAATTAAAATTGTTTCGAAATAGTCGCTCAAGGAACATATGTATTAACTAAAGCACGGTATTTTTAGGAAATTATTAAAAATTTAAACCAGCTCATTAAAAGACATATGCAAAACAATTGTATTCATGTAAAGTGGCGATGGATAAACTGTTTCTGTGATATACAAATCAATAATTAAAATTGTTTCGAAATAGTCGCTCAAGGAACATATGTATTAACTAAAGCACGGTATTTTTAGGAAATTATTAAAAATTAAAACCAGCTCATTGTAAGACATATGCAAAACAATTGTATTCAGGTAAAGAGGCGATGGATAAACTGTTCCTGTGATATACAAATCAATAATTAAAATTGTTTAGAAATAGTCGCTCAAGGAACATATGTATTAACTAAAGCACGGTATTTTTAGGAAATTATTAAAAATTAAAACCAGCTCATTGAAAGACATATGCAAAACAATTGTATTCATGTAAAGAGGCGATGGATAAACTGTTTCTGTGATATACAAATCAATAATTGAAATTGTTTCGAAATAGTCGCTCAAGGAACATATGTATTAACTAAAGCACGGTATTTTTAGGAAATTATTAAAAATTAAAACCAGCTCATTGAAAGACATATGCAAAACAATTGTATTCATGTAAAGAGGCGATGGATAAACTGTTTCTGTGATATACAAATCAATAATTAAAATTGTTTCGAAATAGTCGCTCAAGGAACATATGTATTAACTAAAGCACGGTATTTTTAGGAAATTATTAAAAATTAAAACCAGCTCATTGAAAGACATATGCAAAACAATTGTATTCATGTAAAGAAGCGATGGATAAATTGTTCCTGTGATATACAAATCAATAATTAAAATTGTTTAGAAATAGTCGCTCAAGGAACATATGTATTAACTAAAGCACGGTATTTTTAGGAAATTATTAAAAATTAAAACCAGCTCATTGAAAGACATATGCAAAACAATTGTATTCATGTAAAGAGGCGATGGATAAACTGTTCCTGTGATATACAAATCAATAATTAAAATTGTTTTGAAATAGTCGCTCAAGGAACACATGTATTAACTAAAGCACGGCATTTTTAGGAAATTATTAAAAATTAAAACCAGCTCATTGAAAGACATATGCAAAACAATTGTATTCATGTAAAGAGGCGATGGATAAACTGTTCCTGTGATATACAAATCAATAATTAAAATTGTTTCGAAATAGTCGCTCAAGAAACATATGTATTAACTAAAGCACGGTATTTTTAGGAAATTATTAAAAATTAAAACCAGCTCATTGAAAGACATATGCAAAACAATTGTATTCATGTAAAGAAGCGATGGATAAATTGTTCCTGTGATATACAAATTAATAATTAAAATTGTTTAGAAATAGTCGCTCAAGGAACATATGTATTAACTAAAGCACGGTATTTTTAGGAAATTATTAAAAATTAAAACCAGCTCATTAAAAGACATATGCAAAACAATTGTATTCATGTAAAGAGGCGATGGATAAACTGTTCCTGTGATATACAAATCAATAATTAAAATTGTTTCGAAATAGTCGCTCAAGGAACACATGTATTAACTAAAGCACGGCATTTTTAGGAAATTATTAAAAATTAAAACCAGCTCATTGAAAGACATATGCAAAACAATTGTATTCATGTAAAGAGGCGATGGATAAACTGTTCCTGTGATATACAAATCAATAATTAAAATTGTTTAGAAATAGTCGCTCAAGGAACATATGTATTAACTAAAGCACGGTATTTTTAGGAAATTATTAAAAATTAAAACCAGCTCATTGAAAGACATATGCAAAACAATTGTATTCATGTAAAGAGGCGATGGATAAACTGTTTCTGTGATATACAAATCAATAATTAAAATTGTTTCGAAATAGTCGCTCAAGGAACATATGTATTAACTAAAGCACGGTATATTTAGGAAATTATTAAAAATTAAAACCAGCTCATTGAAAGACATATGCAAAACAATTGTATTCATGTAAAAAAGCGATGGATAAACTGTTCCTGTGATATACAAATCAATAATTAAAATTGTTTAGAAATAGTCGCTCAAGGAACATATGTATTAACTAAAGCACGGTATTTTTAGAAAATTATTAAAAATTAAAACCAGCTCATTGAAAGACATATGCAAAACAATTGTATTCATGTAAAGAAGCGATGGATAAATTGTTCCTGTGATATACAAATCAATAATTAAAATTGTTTAGAAATAGTCGCTCAAGGAACATATGTATTAACTAAAGCACGGTATTTTTAGGAAATTATTAAAAATTAAAACCAGCTCATTGAAAGACATATGCAAAACAATTGTATTCATGTAAAGAGGCGATGGATAAACTGTTTCTGTAATATACAAATCAATAATTAAAATTGTTTCGAAATAGTCGCTCAAGGAACATATGTATTAACTAAAGCACGGTATTTTTAGGAAATTATTAAAAATTTAAACCAGCTCATTAAAAGACATATGCAAAACAATTGTATTTATGTAAAGTGGCGATGGATAAACTGTTTCTGTGATATACAAATCAATAATTAAAATTGTTTCGAAATAGTCGCTCAAGGAACATATGTATTAACTAAAGCACGGTATTTTTAGGAAATTATTAAAAATTAAAACCAGCTCATTGAAAGACATATGCAAAACAATTGTATTCATGTAAAGAGGCGATGGATAAACTGTTCCTGTGATATACAAATCAATAATTAAAATTGTTTCGAAATAGTCGCTCAAGGAACACATGTATTAACTAAAGCACGGCATTTTTAGGAAATTATTAAAAATTAAAACCAGCTCATTGAAAGACATATGCAAAACAATTGTATTCATGTAAAGAGGCGATGGATAAACTGTTCCTGTGATATACAAATCAATAATTAAAATTGTTTCGAAATAGTCGCTCAAGGAACATATGTATTAACTAAAGCACGGTATTTTTAGGAAATTATTAAAAATTAAAACCAGCTCATTGAAAGACATATGCAAAACAATTGTATTCATGTAAAGAGGCGATGGATAAACTGTTTCTGTGATATACAAATCAATAATTGAAATTGTTTCGAAATAGTCGCTCAAGGAACATATGTATTAACTAAAGCACGGTATTTTTAGGAAATTATTAAAAATTAAAACCAGCTCATTGAAAGACATATGCAAAACAATTGTATTCATGTAAAGAGGCGATGGATAAACTGTTCCTGTGATATACAAATCAATAATTAAAATTGTGTAGAAATAGTCGCTCAAGGAACATATGTATTAACTAAAGCACGGTATTTTTAGGAAATTATTAAAAATTAAAACCAGCTCATTGTAAGACATATGCAAAACAATTGTATTCATGTAAAGAGGCGATGGATAAACTGTTTCTGTGATATACAAATCAATAATTAAAATTGTTTCGAAATAGTCGCTCAAGAAACATATGTATTAACTAAAGCACGGTATTTTTAGGAAATTATTAAAAATTAAAACCAGCTCATTGAAAGACATATGCAAAACAATTGTATTCATGTAAAGAGGCGATGGATAAACTGTTCCTGTGATATACAAATCAATAATTAAAATTGTTTAGAAATAGTAGCTCAAGGAACATATGTATTAACTAAAGCACGGTATTTTTAGGAAATTATTAAAAATTAAAACCAGCTCATTGAAAGACATATGCAAAACAATTGTATTCATGTAAAGAGGCGATGGATAAACTGTTCCTGTGATATATAAATCAATAATTAAAATTGTTTCGAAATAGTCGCTCAAGGAACACATGTATTAACTAAAGCACGGCATTTTTAGGAAATTATTAAAAATTAAAACCAGCTCATTGAAAGACATATGCAAAACAATTGTATTCATGTAAAGAGGCGATGGATAAACTGTTCCTGTGATATACAAATCAATAATTAAAATTGTTTAGAAATAGTCGCTCAAGGAACATATGTATTAACTAAAGCACGGTATTTTTAGGAAATTATTAAAAATTAAAACCAGCCCATTGAAAGACATACGCAAAACAATTGTATTCATGTAAAGAGGCGATGGATAAACTGTTTCTGTGATATACAAATCAATAATTAAAATTGTTTCGAAATAGTCGCTCAAGGAACATATGTATTAACTAACGCACGGTATTTTTAGGAAATTATTAAAAATTAAAACCAGCTCATTGAAAGACATATGCAAAACAATTGTATTCATGTAAAGAGGCGATGGATAAACTGTTCCTGTGATATACAAATCAATAATTGAAATTGTTTCGAAATAGTCGCTCAAGAAACATATGTATTAACTAAAGCACGGTATTTTTAGGAAACTATTAAAAATTAAAACCAGCTCTTTGAAAGACATATGCAAAACAATTGTATTCATGTAAAGAGGCGATGGATAAACTGTTCCTGTGATATACAAATCAATAATTAAAATTGTTTAGAAATAGTCGCTCAAGGAACATATGTATTAACTAAAGCACGGTATTTTTAGAAAATTATTAAAAATTAAAACCAGCTCATTGAAAGACATATGCAAAACAATTGTATTCATGTAAAGAGGCGATGGATAAACTGTTCCTGTGATATACAAATCAATAATTAAAATTGTTTAGAAATAGTCGCTCAAGGAACATATGTATTAACTAAAGCACGGTATATTTAGGAAATTATTAAAAATTAAAACCAGCTCATTGAAAGACATATGCAAAACAATTGTATTCATGTAAAGAGGCGATGGATAAACTGTTCCTGTGATATACAAATCAATAATTAAAATTGTTTAGAAATAGTCGCTCAAGGAACATATGTATTAACTAAAGCACGGTATTTTTAGGAAATTATTAAAAATTAAAACCAGCTCATTGAAAGACATATGCAAAACAATTGTATTCATGTAAAGAAGCGATGGATAAATTGTTCCTGTGATATACAAATCAATAATTAAAATTGTTTAGAAATAGTCGCTCAAGGAACATATGTATTAACTAAAGCACGGTATTTTTAGGAAATTATTAAAAATTAAAACCAGCTCATTGAAAGACATATGCAAAACAATTGTATTCATGTAAAGAGGCGATGGATAAACTGTTTCTGTAATATACAAATCAATAATTAAAATTGTTTAGAAATAGTCGCTCAAGGAACATATGTATTAACTAAAGCACGGTATTTTTAGGAAATTATTAAAAATTAAAACCAGCTCATTGAAAGACATATGCAAAACAATTGTATTCATGTAAAGAAGCGATGGATAAATTGTTCCTGTGATATACAAATCAATAATTAAAATTGTTTAGAAATAGTCGCTCAAGGAACATATGTATTAACTAAAGCACGGTATTTTTAGGAAATTATTAAAAATTAAAACCAGCTCATTGAAAGACATATGCAAAACAATTGTATTCATGTAAAGAGGCGATGGATAAACTGTTCCTGTGATATACAAATCAATAATTAAAATTGTTTAGAAATAGTCGCTCAAGGAACATATGTATTAACTAAAGCACGGTATTTTTAGGAAATTATTAAAAATTAAAACCAGCTCATTGAAAGACATATGCAAAACAATTGTATTCATGTAAAGAGGCGATGGATAAACTGTTCCTGTGATATACAAATCAATAATTAAAATTGTTTCGAAATAGTCGCTCAAGGAACACATGTATTAACTAAAGCACGGCATTTTTGGGAAATTATTAAAAATTAAAACCAGCTCATTGAAAGACATATGCAAAACAATTGTATTCATGTAAAGAGGCGATGGATAAACTGTTCCTGTGATATACAAATCAATAATTAAAATTGTTTAGAAATAGTCGCTCAAGGAACATATGTATTAACTAAAGCACGGTATTTTTAGGAAATTATTAAAAATTAAAACCAGCTCATTGAAAGACATATGCAAAACAATTGTATTCATGTAAAGAGGCGATGGATAAACTGTTTCTGTGATATACAAATCAATAATTGAAATTGTTTCGAAATAGTCGCTCAAGGAACATATGTATTAACTAACGCACGGTATTTTTAGGAAATTATTAAAAATTAAAACCAGCTCATTGAAAGACATATGCAAAACAATTGTATTCATGTAAAGAGGCGATGGATAAACTGTTCCTGTGATATACAAATCAATAATTAAAATTGTGTAGAAATAGTCGCTCAAGGAACATATGTATTAACTAAAGCACGGTATTTTTAGGAAATTATTAAAAATTAAAACCAGCTCATTGAAAGACATATGCAAAACAATTGTAGTAATGTAAAGAGGCGATGGATAAACTGTTCCTGTGATATACAAATCAATAATTAAAATTGTTCAGAAATAGTCGCTCAAGGAACATATGTATTAACTAAAGCACGGTATTTTTAGGAAATTATTAAAAATTAAAACCAGCTCATTGAAAGACATATGCAAAACAATTGTATTCATGTAAAGAGGCGATGGATAAACGGTTCCTGTGATATACAAATCAATAATTAAAATTGTTTCGAAATAGTCGCTCAAGGAACATATGTATTAACTAAAGCACGGTATATTTAGGAAATTATTAAAAATTAAAACCAGCTCATTGAAAGACATATGCAAAACAATTGTATTCATGTAAAGAGGCGATGGATAAACTGTTTCTGTGATATACAAATCAATAATTAAAATTGTTTCGAAATAGTCGCTCAAGAAACATATGTATTAACTAAAGCACGGTATTTTTAGGAAATTATTAAAAATTAAAACCAGCTCATTGAAAGACATATGCAGAACAATTGTATTCATGTAAAGAGGCGATGGATAAACTGTTCCTGTGATATACAAATCAATAATTAAAATTGTTTAGAAATAGTCGCTCAAGGAACATATGTATTAACTAAAGCACGGTATTTTTAGGAAATTATTAAAAATTAAAACCAGCTCATTGAAAGACATACGCAAAACAATTGTATTCATGTAAAGAGGCGATGGATAAACTGTTCCTGTGATATACAAATCAATAATTAAAATTGTTTCGAAATAGTCGCTCAAGGAACACATGTATTAACTAAAGCACGGCATTTTTAGGAAATTATTAAAAATTAAAACCAGCTCATTGAAAGACATATGCAAAACAATTGTATTCATGTAAAGAGGCGATGGATAAACTGTTCCTGTGATATACAAATCAATAATTAAAATTGTTTAGAAATAGTCGCTCAAGGAACATATGTATTAACTAAAGCACGGTATTTTTAGGAAATTATTAAAAATTAAAACCAGCTCATTGAAAGACATATGCAAAACAATTGTATTCATGTAAAGAGGCGATGGATAAACTGTTTCTGTGATATACAAATCAATAATTGAAATTGTTTCGAAATAGTCGCTCAAGGAACATATGTATTAACTAAAGCACGGTATTTTTAGGAAATTATTAAAAATTAAAACCAGCTCATTGAAAGACATATGCAAAACAATTGTATTCATGTAAAGAGGCGATGGATAAACTGTTTCTGTGATATACAAATCAATAATTAAAATTGTTTCGAAATAGTCGCTCAAGGAACATATGTATTAACTAAAGCACGGTATTTTTAGGAAATTATTAAAAATTAAAACCAGCTCATTGAAAGACATATGCAAAACAATTGTATTCATGTAAAGAAGCGATGGATAAATTGTTCCTGTGATATACAAATCAATAATTAAAATTGTTTAGAAATAGTCGCTCAAGGAACATATGTATTAACTAAAGCACGGTATTTTTAGGAAATTATTAAAAATTAAAACCAGCTCATTGAAAGACATATGCAAAACAATTGTATTCATGTAAAGAGGCGATGGATAAACTGTTTCTGTAATATACAAATCAATAATTAAAATTGTTTCGAAATAGTCGCTCAAGGAACATATGTATTAACTAAAGCACGGTATTTTTAGGAAATTATTAAAAATTTAAACCAGCTCATTAAAAGACATATGCAAAACAATTGTATTCATGTAAAGTGGCGATGGATAAACTGTTTCTGTGATATACAAATCAATAATTAAAATTGTTTCGAAATAGTCGCTCAAGGAACATATGTATTAACTAAAGCACGGTATTTTTAGGAAATTATTAAAAATTAAAACCAGCTCATTGAAAGACATATGCAAAACAATTGTATTCATGTAAAGAGGCGATGGATAAACTGTTCCTGTGATATACAAATCAATAATTAAAATTGTTTCGAAATAGTCGCTCAAGGAACACATGTATTAACTAAAGCACGGCATTTTTAGGAAATTATTAAAAATTAAAACCAGCTCATTGAAAGACATATGCAAAACAATTGTATTCATGTAAAGAGGCGATGGATAAACTGTTCCTGTGATATACAAATCAATAATTAAAATTGTTTCGAAATAGTCGCTCAAGGAACATATGTATTAACTAAAGCACGGTATTTTTAGGAAATTATTAAAAATTAAAACCAGCTCATTGAAAGACATATGCAAAACAATTGTATTCATGTAAAGAGGCGATGGATAAACTGTTTCTGTGATATACAAATCAATAATTGAAATTGTTTCGAAATAGTCGCTCAAGGAACATATGTATTAACTAAAGCACGGTATTTTTAGGAAATTATTAAAAATTAAAACCAGCTCATTGAAAGACATATGCAAAACAATTGTATTCATGTAAAGAGGCGATGGATAAACTGTTCCTGTGATATACAAATCAATAATTAAAATTGTGTAGAAATAGTCGCTCAAGGAACATATGTATTAACTAAAGCACGGCATTTTTAGGAAATTATTAAAAATTAAAACCAGCTCATTGTAAGACATATGCAAAACAATTGTATTCATGTAAAGAGGCGATGGATAAACTGTTTCTGTGATATACAAATCAATAATTAAAATTGTTTCGAAATAGTCGCTCAAGAAACATATGTATTAACTAAAGCACGGTATTTTTAGGAAATTATTAAAAATTAAAACCAGCTCATTGAAAGACATATGCAAAACCATTGTATTCATGTAAAGAGGCGATGGATAAACTGTTCCTGTGATATACAAATCAATAATTAAAATTGTTTAGAAATAGTAGCTCAAGGAACATATGTATTAACTAAAGCACGGTATTTTTAGGAAATTATTAAAAATTAAAACCAGCTCATTGAAAGACATATGCAAAACAATTGTATTCATGTAAAGAGGCGATGGATAAACTGTTCCTGTGATATATAAATCAATAATTAAAATTGTTTCGAAATAGTCGCTCAAGGAACACATGTATTAACTAAAGCACGGCATTTTTAGGAAATTATTAAAAATTAAAACCAGCTCATTGAAAGACATATGCAAAACAATTGTATTCATGTAAAGAGGCGATGGATAAACTGTTTCTGTAATATACAAATCAATAATTAAAATTGTTTCGAAATAGTCGCTCAAGGAACATATGTATTAACTAAAGCACGGTATTTTTAGGAAATTATTAAAAATTAAAACCAGCTCATTAAAAGACATATGCAAAACAATTGTATTCATGTAAAGTGGCGATGGATAAACTGTTTCTGTGATATACAAATCAATATTTAAAATTGTTTCGAAATAGTCGCTCAAGGAACATATGTATTAACTAAAGCACGGTATTTTTAGGAAATTATTAAAAATTAAAACCAGCTCATTGAAAGACATATGCAAAACAATTGTATTCATGTAAAGAGGCGATGGATAAACTGTTCCGGTGATATACAAATCAATAATTAAAATTGTTTAGAAATAGTCGCTCAAGGAACATATGTATTAACTAAAGCACGGTATTTTTAGGAAATTATTAAAAATTAAAACCAGCTCATTGAAAGACATATGCAAAACAATTGTATTCATGTAAAGAGGCGATGGATAAACTGTTCCTGTGATATATAAATCAATAATTAAAATTGTTTCGAAATAGTCGCTCAAGGAACACATGTATTAACTAAAGCACGGCATTTTTAGGAAATTATTAAAAATTAAAACCAGCTCATTGAAAGACATATGCAAAACAATTGTATTCATGTAAAGAGGCGATGGATAAACTGTTTCTGTAATATACAAATCAATAATTAAAATTGTTTCGAAATAGTCGCTCAAGGAACATATGTATTAACTAAAGCACGGTATTTTTAGGAAATTATTAAAAATTTAAACCAGCTCATTAAAAGACATATGCAAAACAATTGTATTCATGTAAAGTGGCGATGGATAAACTGTTTCTGTGATATACAAATCAATAATTAAAATTGTTTCGAAATAGTCGCTCAAGGAACATATGTATTAACTAAAGCACGGTATTTTTAGGAAATTATTAAAAATTAAAACCAGCTCATTGAAAGACATATGCAAAACAATTGTATTCATGTAAAGAGGCGATGGATAAACTGTTCCTGTGATATATAAATCAATAATTAAAATTGTTTCGAAATAGTCGCTCAAGGAACACATGTATTAACTAAAGCACGGCATTTTTAGGAAATTATTAAAAATTAAAACCAGCTCATTGAAAGACATATGCAAAACAATTGTATTCATGTAAAGAGGCGATGGATAAACTGTTCCTGTGATATACAAATCAATAATTAAAATTGTGTAGAAATAGTCGCTCAAGGAACATATGTATTAACTAAAGCACGGCATTTTTAGGAAATTATTAAAAATTAAAACCAGCTCATTGTAAGACATATGCAAAACAATTGTATTCATGTAAAGAGGCGATGGATAAACTGTTTCTGTGATATACAAATCAATAATTAAAATTGTTTCGAAATAGTCGCTCAAGAAACATATGTATTAACTAAAGCACGGTATTTTTAGGAAATTATTAAAAATTAAAACCAGCTCATTGAAAGACATATGCAAAACCATTGTATTCATGTAAAGAGGCGATGGATAAACTGTTCCTGTGATATACAAATCAATAATTAAAATTGTTTAGAAATAGTAGCTCAAGGAACATATGTATTAACTAAAGCACGGTATTTTTAGGAAATTATTAAAAATTAAAACCAGCTCATTGAAAGACATATGCAAAACAATTGTATTCATGTAAAGAGGCGATGGATAAACTGTTCCTGTGATATATAAATCAATAATTAAAATTGTTTCGAAATAGTCGCTCAAGGAACACATGTATTAACTAAAGCACGGCATTTTTAGGAAATTATTAAAAATTAAAACCAGCTCATTGAAAGACATATGCAAAACAATTGTATTCATGTAAAGAGGCGATGGATAAACTGTTTCTGTAATATACAAATCAATAATTAAAATTGTTTCGAAATAGTCGCTCAAGGAACATATGTATTAACTAAAGCACGGTATTTTTAGGAAATTATTAAAAATTAAAACCAGCTCATTAAAAGACATATGCAAAACAATTGTATTCATGTAAAGTGGCGATGGATAAACTGTTTCTGTGATATACAAATCAATATTTAAAATTGTTTCGAAATAGTCGCTCAAGGAACATATGTATTAACTAAAGCACGGTATTTTTAGGAAATTATTAAAAATTAAAACCAGCTCATTGAAAGACATATGCAAAACAATTGTATTCATGTAAAGAGGCGATGGATAAACTGTTCCGGTGATATACAAATCAATAATTAAAATTGTTTAGAAATAGTCGCTCAAGGAACATATGTATTAACTAAAGCACGGTATTTTTAGGAAATTATTAAAAATTAAAACCAGCTCATTGAAAGACATATGCAAAACAATTGTATTCATGTAAAGAGGCGATGGATAAACTGTTCCTGTGATATATAAATCAATAATTAAAATTGTTTCGAAATAGTCGCTCAAGGAACACATGTATTAACTAAAGCACGGCATTTTTAGGAAATTATTAAAAATTAAAACCAGCTCATTGAAAGACATATGCAAAACAATTGTATTCATGTAAAGAGGCGATGGATAAACTGTTTCTGTAATATACAAATCAATAATTAAAATTGTTTCGAAATAGTCGCTCAAGGAACATATGTATTAACTAAAGCACGGTATTTTTAGGAAATTATTAAAAATTTAAACCAGCTCATTAAAAGACATATGCAAAACAATTGTATTCATGTAAAGTGGCGATGGATAAACTGTTTCTGTGATATACAAATCAATAATTAAAATTGTTTCGAAATAGTCGCTCAAGGAACATATGTATTAACTAAAGCACGGTATTTTTAGGAAATTATTAAAAATTAAAACCAGCTCATTGAAAGACATATGCAAAACAATTGTATTCATGTAAAGAGGCGATGGATAAACTGTTCCTGTGATATATAAATCAATAATTAAAATTGTTTCGAAATAGTCGCTCAAGGAACACATGTATTAACTAAAGCACGGCATTTTTAGGAAATTATTAAAAATTAAAACCAGCTCATTGAAAGACATATGCAAAACAATTGTATTCATGTAAAGAGGCGATGGATAAACTGTTCCTGTGATATACAAATCAATAATTAAAATTGTTTAGAAATAGTCGCTCAAGGAACATATGTATTAACTAAAGCACGGTATTTTTAGGAAATTATTAAAAATTAAAACCAGCCCATTGAAAGACATACGCAAAACAATTGTATTCATGTAAAGAGGCGATGGATAAACTGTTTCTGTGATATACAAATCAATAATTAAAATTGTTTCGAAATAGTCGCTCAAGGAACATATGTATTAACTAAAGCATGGTATTTTTAGGAAATTATTAAAAATTAAAACCAGCTCATTGAAAGACATATGCAAAACAATTGTATTCATGTAAAGAGGCGATGGATAAACTGTTCCTGTGATATACAAATCAATAATTGAAATTGTTTCGAAATAGTCGCTCAAGAAACATATGTATTAACTAAAGCACGGTATTTTTAGGAAACTATTAAAAATTAAAACCAGCTCTTTGAAAGACATATGCAAAACAATTGTATTCATGTAAAGAGGCGATGGATAAACTGTTCCTGTGATATACAAATCAATAATTAAAATTGTTTAGAAATAGTCGCTCAAGGAACATATGTATTAACTAAAGCACGGTATTTTTAGAAAATTATTAAAAATTAAAACCAGCTCATTGAAAGACATATGCAAAACAATTGTATTCATGTAAAGAGGCGATGGATAAACTGTTCCTGTGATATACAAATCAATAATTAAAATTGTTTAGAAATAGTCGCTCAAGGAACATATGTATTAACTAAAGCACGGTATATTTAGGAAATTATTAAAAATTAAAACCAGCTCATTGAAAGACATATGCAAAACAATTGTATTCATGTAAAAAAGCGATGGATAAACTGTTCCTGTGATATACAAATCAATAATTAAAATTGTTTAGAAATAGTCGCTCAAGGAACATATGTATTAACTAAAGCACGGTATTTTTAGGAAATTATTAAAAATTAAAACCAGCTCATTGAAAGACATATGCAAAACAATTGTATTCATGTAAAGAAGCGATGGATAAATTGTTCCTGTGATATACAAATCAATAATTAAAATTGTTTAGAAATAGTCGCTCAAGGAACATATGTATTAACTAAAGCACGGTATTTTTAGGAAATTATTAAAAATTAAAACCAGCTCATTGAAAGACATATGCAAAACAATTGTATTCATGTAAAGAGGCGATGGATAAACTGTTTCTGTAATATACAAATCAATAATTAAAATTGTTTCGAAATAGTCGCTCAAGGAACATATGTATTAACTAAAGCACGGTATTTTTAGGAAATTATTAAAAATTTAAACCAGCTCATTAAAAGACATATGCAAAACAATTGTATTCATGTAAAGTGGCGATGGATAAACTGTTTCTGTGATATACAAATCAATAATTAAAATTGTTTCGAAATAGTCGCTCAAGGAACATATGTATTAACTAAAGCACGGTATTTTTAGGAAATTATTAAAAATTAAAACCAGCTCATTGAAAGACATATGCAAAACAATTGTATTCATGTAAAGAGGCGATGGATAAACTGTTCCTGTGATATACAAATCAATAATTAAAATTGTTTAGAAATAGTCGCTCAAGGAACATATGTATTAACTAAAGCACGGTATTTTTAGGAAATTATTAAAAATTAAAACCAGCTCATTGAAAGACATATGCAAAACAATTGTATTCATGTAAAGAGGCGATGGATAAACTGTTCCTGTGATATACAAATCAATAATTAAAATTGTTTCGAAATAGTCGCTCAAGGAACACATGTATTAACTAAAGCACGGCATTTTTGGGAAATTATTAAAAATTAAAACCAGCTCATTGAAAGACATATGCAAAACAATTGTATTCATGTAAAGAGGCGATGGATAAACTGTTCCTGTGATATACAAATCAATAATTAAAATTGTTTAGAAATAGTCGCTCAAGGAACATATGTATTAACTAAAGCACGGTATTTTTAGGAAATTATTAAAAATTAAAACCAGCTCATTGAAAGACATATGCAAAACAATTGTATTCATGTAAAGAGGCGATGGATAAACTGTTTCTGTGATATACAAATCAATAATTGAAATTGTTTCGAAATAGTCGCTCAAGGAACATATGTATTAACTAACGCACGGTATTTTTAGGAAATTATTAAAAATTAAAACCAGCTCATTGAAAGACATATGCAAAACAATTGTATTCATGTAAAGAGGCGATGGATAAACTGTTCCTGTGATATACAAATCAATAATTAAAATTGTGTAGAAATAGTCGCTCAAGGAACATATGTATTAACTAAAGCACGGTATTTTTAGGAAATTATTAAAAATTAAAACCAGCTCATTGAAAGACATATGCAAAACAATTGTAGTAATGTAAAGAGGCGATGGATAAACTGTTCCTGTGATATACAAATCAATAATTAAAATTGTTCAGAAATAGTCGCTCAAGGAACATATGTATTAACTAAAGCACGGTATTTTTAGGAAATTATTAAAAATTAAAACCAGCTCATTGAAAGACATATGCAAAACAATTGTATTCATGTAAAGAGGCGATGGATAAACTGTTCCTGTGATATACAAATCAATAATTAAAATTGTTTCGAAATAGTCGCTCAAGGAACATATGTATTAACTAAAGCACGGTATATTTAGGAAATTATTAAAAATTAAAACCAGCTCATTGAAAGACATATGCAAAACAATTGTATTCATGTAAAGAGGCGATGGATAAACTGTTTCTGTGATATACAAATCAATAATTAAAAATGTTTCGAAATAGTCGCTCAAGAAACATATGTATTAACTAAAGCACGGTATTTTTAGGAAATTATTAAAAATTAAAACCAGCTCATTGAAAGACATATGCAGAACAATTGTATTCATGTAAAGAGGCGATGGATAAACTGTTCCTGTGATATACAAATCAATAATTAAAATTGTTTAGAAATAGTCGCTCAAGGAACATATGTATTAACTAAAGCACGGTATTTTTAGGAAATTATTAAAAATTAAAACCAGCTCATTGAAAGACATATGCAAAACAATTGTATTCATGTAAAGAGGCGATGGATAAACTGTTCCTGTGATATACAAATCAATAATTAAAATTGTTTCGAAATAGTCGCTCAAGGAACATATGTATTAACTAAAGCACGGTATTTTTAGGAAATTATTAAAAATTAAAACCAGCTCATTGAAAGACATATGCAAAACAATTGTATTCATGTAAAGAGGCGATGGATAAACTGTTCCTGTGATATACAAATCAGTAATTGAAATTGTTTCGAAATAGTCGCTCAAGGAACATATGTATTAACTAAAGCACGGTATTTTTAGGAAATTATTAAAAATTAAAACCAGCTCATTGAAAGACATATGCAAAACAATTGTATTCATGTAAAGAGGCGATGGATAAACTGTTCCTGTGATATACAAATCAATAATTGAAATTGTTTCGAAATAGTCGCTCAAGAAACATATGTATTAACTAAAGCACGATATTTTTAGGAAATTATTAAAAATTAAAACCAGCTCATTGAAAGACATATGCAAAACAATTGTATTCATGTAAAGAAGCGATGGATAATCTGTTCCTGTGATATACAAATCAATAATTAAAATTGTTTCGAAATAGTCGCTCAAGGAACATATGTATTAACTAAAGCACGGTATTTTTAGGAAATTATTAAAAATTAAAACCAGCTCATTGAAAGACATATGCAAAACAATTGTATTCATGTAAAGAGGCGATGGATAAACTGTTCCTGTGATATACAAATCAATAATTAAAATTGTTTAGAAATAGTCGCTCAAGGAACATATGTATTAACTAAAGCACGGTATTTTTAGGAAATTATTAAAAATTAAAACCAGCTCATTGAAAGACATATGCAAAACAATTGTATTCATGTAAAGAGGCGATGGATAAACTGTTCCTGTGATATACAAATCAATAATTAAAATTGTTTCGAAATAGTCGCTCAAGGAACACATGTATTAACTAAAGCACGGCATTTTTAGGAAATTATTAAAAATTAAAACCAGCTCATTGAAAGACATATGCAAAACAATTTTTTTCATGTAAAGATGCGAAGAATAAACTCTTCCTGTGATATACAAATCAATAATTAAAATTGTTTCGAAATAGTCGCTCAAGGTACATATGTATTAACTAAAGCACGGTATTTTTAGGAAATGATTAAAAATTAAAACCAGCTCATTGAAAGACATATGCAAAACAATTGTATTCATGTAAAGAGGCGATGGATAAACTGTTCCTGTGATATACAAATCAATAATTGAAATTGTTTCGAAATAGTCGCTCAAGGAACATATGTATTAACTAAAGCACGGTATTTTTAGGAAATTATTAAAAATTAAAACCATCTCTTTGAAAGACATATGCAAAACAGTTGTATTCATGTAAAGAGGTGATGGATAAACTGTTCCTGTGATATACAAATCAATAATTAAAATTGTTCAGAAATAGTCGCTCAAGGAACATATGTATTAACTAAAGCACGGTATTTTTAGGAAATTATTAAAAATTAAAACCAGCTCATTGAAAGACATATGCAAAACATTTGTATTCATGTAAAGAGGCGATGGATAAACTGTTCCTGTGATATACAAATCAATAATTAAAATTGTTTCGAAATAGTCGCTCAAGGAACATATGTATTAACTAAAGCACGGTATTTTTAGGAAATTATTAAAAATTAAAACCATCTCTTTGAAAGACATATGCAAAACAATTGTATTCATGTAAAGAGGTGATGGATAAACTGTTCCTGTGATATACAAATCAATAATTAAAATTGTTTAGAAATAGTCGCTCAAGGAACATATGTATTAACTAAAGCACGGTATTTTTAGGAAACTATTAAAAATTAAAACCATCTCTTTGAAAGACATATGCAAAACAATTGTATTCATGTAAAGAAGCGATGGATAAACTGTTCCTGTGATATACAAATCAATAATTAAAATTGTTTAGAAATAGTCGCTCAAGGAACATATGTATTAACTAAAGCACGGTATTTTTAGGAAATTATTAAAAATTAAAACCAGCTCATTGAAAGACATATGCAAAACAATTGTATTCATGTAAAGAGGCGATGGATAAACTGTTCCTGTGATATACAAATCAATAATTGAAATTGTTTCGAAATAGTCGCTCAAGGAACATATGTATTAACTAAAGCACGGTATTTTTAGGAAATTATTAAAAATTAAAACCATCTCTTTGAAAGACATATGCAAAACAATTGTATTCATGTAAAGAGGTGATGGATAAACTGTTCCTGTGATATACAAATCAATAATTAAAATTGTTCAGAAATAGTCGCTCAAGAAACATATGTATTAACTAAAGCACGGTATTTTTAGGAAATTATTAAAAATTAAAACCAGCTCATTGAAAGACATATGCAAAACAATTGTATTCATGTAAAGAGGCGATGGATAAACTGTTCCTGTGATATACAAATCAATAATTAAAATTGTTTAGAAATAGTCGCTCAAGGAACATATGTAGTAACTAAAGCACGGTATTTTTAGGAAATTATTAAAAATTAAAACCAGCTCATTGAAAGACATATGCAAAACAATTTTATTCATGTAAAGAGGCGATGGATAAACTGTTCCTGTGATATACAAATCAATAATTAAAATTGTTTAGAAATAGTCGCTCAAGGAACATATGTATTAACTAAAGCACGGTATTTTTAGGAAATTATTAAAAATTAAAACCAGCTCATTGAAAGACATATGCAAAACAATTGTATTCATGTAAAGAGGCGATGGATAAACTGTTCCTGTGATATACAAATCAATAATTAAAATTGTTTCGAAATAGTCGCTCAAGGAACATAAGTATTAACTAAAGCACGGTATTTTTAGGAAATTATTAAAAATTAAAACCAGCTCATTGAAAGACATATGCAAAACAATTGTATTCATGTAAAGAGGCGATGGATAAACTGTTCCTGTGATATACAAATCAATAATTAAAATTGTTTTGAAATAGTCGCTCAAGGAACATATGTATTAACTAAAGCACGGTATTTTTAGGAAATCATTAAAAATTAAAACCAGCTCATTAAAAGACATATGCAAAACAATTGTATTCATGTAAAGAGGCGATGGATAAACTGTTCCTGTGATATACAAATCAATAATTAAAATTGTTTAGAAATAGTCGCTCAAGGAACATATGTATTAACTAAAGCACGGTATTTTTAGGAAATTATTAAAAATTAAAACCAGCTCATTGAAAGACATATGCAAAACAATTGTATTCATGTAAAGAAGCGATGAATAAATTGTTCCTGTGATATACAAATCAATAATTAAAATTGTTTAGAAATAGTCGCTCAAGGAACATATGTATTAACTAAAGCACGGTATTTTTAGGAAATTATTAAAAATTAAAACCCGCTCATTGAAAGACATATGCAAAACAATTGTATTCATGTAAAGAGGCGATGGATAAACTGTTCCTGTGATATACAAATCAATAATTAAAATTGTTTCGAAATAGTCGCTCAATGAACATATGTATGTATTAACTAAAGCACGGTATTTTTAGGAAATTATTAAAAATTAAAACCAGCTCATTGAAAGACATATGCAAAACAATTGTATTCATGTAAAGAGGAGAAGGATAAACTCTTCCTGTGATATACAAATCAATAATTAAAATTGTTTAGAAATAGTCGCTCAAGGAACATATGTATTAACTAAAGCACGGTATTTTTAGGAAATTATTAAAAATTAAAACCAGCTCATTGAAAGACATATGCAAAACAATTGTATTCATGTAAAGAGGCGATGGATAAACTGTTCCTGTGATATACAAATCAATAATAAAATTGTTTCGAAATAGTCGCTCAAGGAACACATGTATTAACTAAAGCACGGCATTTTTAGGAAATTATTAAAAATTAAAACCAGCTCATTAAAAGACATATGCAAAACAATTGTATTCATGTAAAGAGGCGATGGATAAACTGTTCCTGTGATATACAAATCAATAATTAAAATTGTTTCGAAATAGTCGCTCAAGAAACATATGTATTAACTAAAGCACGGTATTTTTAGGAAATTATTAAAAATTAAAACCAGCTCATTGAAAGACATATGCAAAAAAATTGTATTCATGTAAAGAAGCGATGGATAAATTGTTCCTGTGATATACAAATTAATAATTAAAATTGTTTAGAAATAGTCGCTCAAGGAACATATGTATTAACTAAAGCACGGTATTTTTAGGAAATTATTAAAAATTAAAACCAGCTCATTGAAAGACATATGCAAAACAATTGTATTCATGTAAAGAGGCGATGGATAAACTGTTCCTGTGATATACAAATCAATAATTAAAGTTGTTCAGAAATAGTCGCTCAAGGAACATATGTATTAACTAAAGCACGGTATTTTTAGGAAATTATTAAAAATTAAAACCAGCTCATTGAAAGACATATGCAAAACAATTGTATTCATGTAAAAAGGCGATGGATAAACTGTTCCTGTGATATACAAATCAATAATTAAAATTGTTTCGAAATAGTCGCTCAAGGAACATATGTATTAACTAAAGCACGGTTTTTTTAGGAAATTATTAAAAATTAAAACCAGCTCATTGAAAGACATATGCAAAACAATTGTATTCATGTAAAGAAGCGATGGATTAATTGTTCCTGTGATATACAAATTAATAATTAAAATTGTTTAGAAATAGTCGCTCAAGGAACATATGTATTAACTAAAGCACGGTATTATTAGGAAATTATTAAAAATTAAAACCAGCTCATTGAAAGACATATGCAAAACAATTGTATTCATGTAAAGAGGCGATAGATTAACTGTTCCTGTGATATACAAATCAATAATTAAAATTGTTTCGAAATAGTCGCTCAAGGAACATATGTATTAACTAAAGCACGGTATTTTTAGGAAATTATTAAAAATTAAAACCAGCTCATTAAAAGACATATGCAAAACAATTGTATTCATGTAAAGTGGCGATGGATAAACTGTTCCTGTGATATACAAATCAATAATTAAAATTGTTTCGAAATAGTCGCTCAAGGAACATATGTATTAACTAAAGCACGGTATTTTTAGGAAATTATTAAAAATTAAAACCAGCTCATTGAAAGGCATATGCAAAACAATTGTATTCATGTAAAGAGGCGATGGATAAACTGTTCCTGTGATATACAAATCAATAATTAAAATTGTTTCGAAATAGTCGCTCAAGGAACACATGTATTAACTAAAGCACGGCATTTTTAGGAAATTATTAAAAATTAAAACCAGCTCATTGAAAGACATATGCAAAACAATTGTATTCATGTAAAGAGGCGATGGATAAACTGTTCCTGTGATATACAAATCAATAATTGAAATTGTTTCGAAATAGTCGCTCAAGGAACATATGTATTAACTAAAGCACGGTATTTTTAGGAAATTATTAAAAATTAAAACCATCTCTTTGAAAGACATATGCAAAACAATTGTATTCATGTAAAGAGGTGATGGATAAACTGTTCCTGTGATATACAAATCAATAATTAAAATTGTTCAGAAATAGTCGCTCAAGAAACATATGTATTAACTAAAGCACGGTATTTTTAGGAAATTATTAAAAATTAAAACCAGCTCATTGAAAGACATATGCAAAACAATTGTATTCATGTAAAGAGGCGATGGATAAACTGTTCCTGTGATATACAAATCAATAATTAAAATTGTTTAGAAATAGTAGCTCAAGGAACATATGTAGTAACTAAAGCACGGTATTTTTAGGAAATTATTAAAAATTAAAACCAGCTCATTGAAAGACATATGCAAAACAATTGTATTCATGTAAAGAGGCGATGGATAAACTGTTCCTGTGATATACAAATCAATAATTAAAATTGTTTAGAAATAGTCGCTCAAGGAACATATGTATTAACTAAAGCACGGTATTTTTAGGAAATTATTAAAAATTAAAACCAGCTCATTGAAAGACATATGCAAAACAATTGTATTCATGTAAAGAGGCGATGGATAAACTGTTCCTGTGATATACAAATCAATAATTAAAATTGTTTCGAAATAGTCGCTCAAGGAACATAAGTATTAACTAAAGCACGGTATTTTTAGGAAATTATTAAAAATTAAAACCAGCTCATTGAAAGACATATGCAAAACAATTGTATTCATGTAAAGAGGCGATGGATAAACTGTTCCTGTGATATACAAATCAATAATTAAAATTGTTTTGAAATAGTCGCTCAAGGAACATATGTATTAACTAAAGCACGGTATTTTTAGGAAATCATTAAAAATTAAAACCAGCTCATTAAAAGACATATGCAAAACAATTGTATTCATGTAAAGAGGCGATGGATAAACTGTTCCTGTGATATACAAATCAATAATTAAAATTGTTTAGAAATAGTCGCTCAAGGAACATATGTATTAACTAAAGCACGGTATTTTTAGGAAATTATTAAAAATTAAAACCAGCTCATTGAAAGACATATGCAAAACAATTGTATTCATGTAAAGAAGCGATGAATAAATTGTTCCTGTGATATACAAATCAATAATTAAAATTGTTTAGAAATAGTCGCTCAAGGAACATATGTATTAACTAAAGCACGGTATTTTTAGGAAATTATTAAAAATTAAAACCCGCTCATTGAAAGACATATGCAAAACAATTGTATTCATGTAAAGAGGCGATGGATAAACTGTTCCTGTGATATACAAATCAATAATTAAAATTGTTTCGAAATAGTCGCTCAATGAACATATGTATGTATTAACTAAAGCACGGTATTTTTAGGAAATTATTAAAAATTAAAACCAGCTCATTGAAAGACATATGCAAAACAATTGTATTCATGTAAAGAGGAGAAGGATAAACTCTTCCTGTGATATACAAATCAATAATTAAAATTGTTTAGAAATAGTCGCTCAAGGAACATATGTATTAACTAAAGCACGGTATTTCTAGGAAATTATTAAAAATTAAAACCAGCTCATTGAAAGACATATGCAAAACAATTGTATTCATGTAAAGAGGCGATGGATAAACTGTTCCTGTGATATACAAATCAATAATAAAAATGTTTCGAAATAGTCGCTCAAGGAACACATGTATTAACTAAAGCACGGCATTTTTAGGAAATTATTAAAAATTAAAACCAGCTCATTAAAAGACATATGCAAAACAATTGTATTCATGTAAAGAGGCGATGGATAAACTGTTCCTGTGATATACAAATCAATAATTAAAATTGTTTCGAAATAGTCGCTCAAGAAACATATGTATTAACTAAAGCACGGTATTTTTAGGAAATTATTAAAAATTAAAACCAGCTCATTGAAAGACATATGCAAAAAAATTGTATTCATGTAAAGAAGCGATGGATAAATTGTTCCTGTGATATACAAATTAATAATTAAAATTGTTTAGAAATAGTCGCTCAAGGAACATATGTATTAACTAAAGCACGGTATTTTTAGGAAATTATTAAAAATTAAAACCAGCTCATTGAAAGACATATGCAAAACAATTGTATTCATGTAAAGAGGCGATGGATAAACTGTTCCTGTGATATACAAATCAATAATTAAAGTTGTTCAGAAATAGTCGCTCAAGGAACATATGTATTAACTAAAGCACGGTATTTTTAGGAAATTATTAAAAATTAAAACCAGCTCATTGAAAGACATATGCAAAACAATTGTATTCATGTAAAGAGGCGATGGATAAACTGTTCCTGTGATATACAAATCAATAATTAAAATTGTTTCGAAATAGTCGCTCAAGGAACATATGTATTAACTAAAGCACGGTTTTTTTAGGAAATTATTAAAAATTAAAACCAGCTCATTGAAAGACATATGCAAAACAATTGTATTCATGTAAAGAGGCGATGGATAAACTGTTCCTGTGATATAAAAATCAATAATTAAAATTGTGTAGAAATAGTCGCTCAAGGAACATATGTATTAACTAAAGCAAGGTATTTTTAGGAAATTATTAAAAATTAAAACCAGCTCATTGAAAGACATATGCAAAACAATTGTATTCATGTAAAGAAGCGATGGATTAATTGTTCCTGTGATATACAAATTAATAATTAAAATTGTTTAGAAATAGTCGCTCAAGGAACATATGTATTAACTAAAGCACGGTATTATTAGGAAATTATTAAAAATTAAAACCAGCTCATTGAAAGACATATGCAAAACAATTGTATTCATGTAAAGAGGCGATAGATTAACTGTTCCTGTGATATACAAATCAATAATTAAAATTGTTTCGAAATAGTCGCTCAAGGAACATATGTATTAACTAAAGCACGGTATTTTTAGGAAATTATTAAAAATTAAAACCAGCTCATTAAAAGACATATGCAAAACAATTTTATTCATGTAAAGTGGCGATGGATAAACTGTTCCTGTGATATACAAATCAATAATTAAAATTGTTTCGAAATAGTCGCTCAAGGAACATATGTATTAACTAAAGCACGGTATTTTTAGGAAATTATTAAAAATTAAAACCAGCTCATTGAAAGGCATATGCAAAACAATTGTATTCATGTAAAGAGGCGATGGATAAACTGTTCCTGTGATATACAAATCAATAATTAAAATTGTTTCGAAATAGTCGCTCAAGGAACACATGTATTAACTAAAGCACGGCATTTTTAGGAAATTATTAAAAATTAAAACCAGCTCATTGAAAGACATATGCAAAACAATTGTATTCATGTAAAGAGGCGATGGATAAACTGTTCCTGTGATATACAAATCAATAATTAAAATTGTTTAGAAATAGTCGCTCAAGGAACATATGTATTAACTAAAGCACGGTATTTTTAGGAAATTATTAAAAATTAAAACCAGCTCATTGAAAGACATATGCAAAACAATTGTATTCATGTAAAGAGGCGATGGATAAACTGTTTCTGTGATATACAAATCAATAATTGAAATTGTTTCGAAATAGTCGCTCAAGGAACATATGTATTAACTAAAGCACGGTATTTTTAGGAAATTATTAAAAATTAAAAATAGCTCATTGAAAGACATATGCAAAACAATTGTATTCATGTAAAGAGGCGATGGATAAACTGTTTCTGTGATATACAAATCAATAATTAAAATTGTTTCGAAATAGTCGCTCAAGGAACATATGTATTAACTAAAGCACGGTATTTTTAGGAAATTATTAAAAATTAAAACCAGCTCGTTGAAAGACATATGCAAAACAATTGTATTCATGTAAAGAGGCGATGGATAAACTGTTCCTGTGATATACAAATCAATAAATGAAATTGTTTCGAAATATTCGCTCAAGGAACATATGTATTAACTAAAGCACGGTATTTTTAGGAAATTATTAAAAATTAAAACCAGCTCATTGAAAGACATATGCAAAACAATTGTAGTAATGTAAAGAGGCGATGGATAAACTGTTCCTGTGATATACAAATCAATAATTGAAATTGTTTCGAAATATTCGCTCAAGGAACATATGTATTAACTAAAGCACGGTATTTTTAGGAAATTATTAAAAATTAAAACCAGCTCATTGAAAGACATATGCAAAACAATTGTATTCATGTAAAGAGGCGATGGATAAACTGTTCCTGTGATATACAAATCAATAATTAAAATTGTTTAGAAATAGTCGCTCAAGGAACATATGTATTAACTAAAGCACGGTATTTTTAGGAAATTATTAAAAATTAAAACCAGCTCATTGAAAGACATATGCAAAACAATTGTATTCATGTAAAGAAGCGATGGATAAATTGTTCCTGTGATATACAAATTAATAATTAAAATTGTTTAGAAATAGTCGCTCAAGAAACATATGTATTAACTAAAGCACGGTATTTTTAGGAAATTATTAAAAATTAAAACCAGCTCATTGAAAGACATGTGCAAAACAATTGTATTCATGTAAAGAGGCGATGGATAAACTGTTCCTGTGATATACAAATCAATAATTAAAGTTGTTCAGAAATAGTCGCTCAAGGAACATGTGTATTAACTAAAGCACGGTATTTTTAGGAAATTATTAAAAATTAAAACCAGCTCATTGAAAGACATATGCAAAACAATTGTATTCATGTAAAGAGGCGATGGATAAACTGTTCCTGTGATATACAAATCAATAATTAAAATTGTTTCGAAATAGTCGCTCAAGGAACATATGTATTAACTAAAGCACGGTATTTTTAGGAAATTATTAAAAATTAAAACCAGCTCATTGAAAGACATATGCAAAACAATTGTATTCATGTAAAGAGGCGATGGATAAACTGTTCCTGTGATATACAAATCAATAATTAAAATTGTGTAGAAATGGTCGCTCAAGGAACATATGTATTAACTAAAGCAAGGTATTTTTAGGAAATTATTAAAAATTAAAACCAGCTCATTGAAAGACATATGCAAAACAATTGTATTCATGTAAAGAGGCGATGGATAAACTGTTCCTGTGATATACAAATCAATAATTAAAATTGTTTAGAAATAGTCGCTCAAGGAACATATGTATTAACTAAAGCACGGTATTTTTAGGAAATTATTAAAAATTAAAACCAGCTCATTGAAAGACATATGCAAAACAATTGTATTCATGTAAAGAAGCGATGGATGAATTGTTCCTGTGATATACAAATTAATAATTAAAATTGTTTAGAAATAGTCGCTCAAGGAACATACGTATTAACTAAAGCACGGTATTATTAGGAAATTATTAAAAATTAAAACCAGCTCATTGAAAGACATATGCAAAACAATTGTATTCATGTAAAGAGGCGATGGATAAACTGTTCCTGTGATATACAAATCAATAATTAAAATTGTTCAGAAATAGTCGCTCAAGAAACATATGTATTAACTAAAGCACGGTATTTTTAGGAAATTATTAAAAATTAAAACCAGCTCATTGAAAGACATATGCAAAACAATTGTATTCATGTAAAGAGGCGATTGATAAACTGTTCCTGTGATATACAAATCAATAATTAAAATTGTTTAGAAATAGTCGCTCAAGGAACATGTGTAGTAACTAAAGCACGGTATTTTTAGGAAATTATTAAAAATTAAAACCAGCTCATTGAAAGACATATGCAAAACAATTTTATTCATGTAAAGAGGCGATGGATAAACTGTTCCTGTGATATACAAATCAATAATTAAAATTGTTTAGAAATAGTCGCTCAAGGAACATATGTATTAACTAAAGCACGGTATTTTTAGGAAATTATTAAAAATTAAAACCAGCTCATTGAAAGACATATGCAAAACAATTGTATTCATGTAAAGAGGCGATGGATAAACTGTTCCTGTGATATACAAATCAATAATTAAAATTGTTTCAAAATAGTCGCTCAAGGAACATAAGTATTAACTAAAGCACGGTATTTTTAGGAAATTATTAAAAATTAAAACCAGCTCATTGAAAGACATATGCAAAACAATTGTATTCATGTAAAGAGGCGATGGATAAACTGTTCCTGTGATATACAAATCAATAATTAAAATTGTTTAGAAATAGTCGCTCAAGGAACATATGTATTAACTAAAGCACGGTATTTTTAGGAAATCATTAAAAATTAAAACCAGCTCATTGAAAGACATATGCAAAACAATTGTATTCATGTAAAGAGGCGATGGATAAACTGTTTCTGTGATATACAAATCAATAATTAAAATTGTTTAGAAATAGTCGCTCAAGGAACATATGTATGTATTAACTAAAGCACGGTATTTTTAGGAAATTATTAAAAATTAAAACCAGCTCATTGAAAGACATATGCAAAACAATTGTATTCATGTAAAGAAGCGATGGATAAATTGTTCCTGTGATATACAAATCAATAATTAAAATTGTTTAGAAATAGTCGCTCAAGGAACATATGTATTAACTAAAGCACGGTATTTTTAGGAAATTATTAAAAATTAAAACCCGCTCATTGAAAGACATATGCAAAACAATTGTATTCATGTAAAGAGGCGATGGATAAACTGTTCCTGTGATATACAAATCAATAATTAAAATTGTTTCGAAATAGTCGCTCAATGAACATATGTATGTATTAACTAAAGCACGGTATTTTTAGGAAATTATTAAAAATTAAAACCAGCTCATTGAAAGACATATGCAAAACAATTGTATTCATGTAAAGAGGAGAAGGATAAACTCTTCCTGTGATATACAAATCAATAATTAAAATTGTTTAGAAATAGTCGCTCAAGGAACATATGTATTAACTAAAGCACGGTATTTTTAGGAAATTATTAAAAATTAAAACCAGCTCATTGAAAGACATATGCAAAACAATTGTATTCATGTAAAGAGGCGATGGATAAACTGTTCCTGTGATATACAAATCAATAATTAAAATTGTTCAGAAATAGTCGCTCAAGAAACATATGTATTAACTAAAGCACGGTATTTTTAGGAAATTATTAAAAATTAAAACCAGCTCATTGAAAGACATATGCAAAACAATTGTATTCATGTAAAGAGGCGATGGATAAACTGTTCCTGTGATATACAAATCAATAATTAAAATTGTTTAGAAATAGTCGCTCAAGGAACATATGTAGTAACTAAAGCACGGTATTTTTAGGAAATTATTAAAAATTAAAACCAGCTCATTAAAAGACATATGCAAAACAATTTTATTCATGTAAAGAGGCGATGGATAAACTGTTCCTGTGATATACAAATCAATAATTAAAATTGTTTAGAAATAGTCGCTCAAGGAACATATGTATTAACTAAAGCACGGTATTTTTAGGAAATTATTAAAAATTAAAACCAGCTCATTGAAAGACATATGCAAAACAATTGTATTCATGTAAAGAGGCGATGGATAAACTGTTCCTGTGATATACAAATCAATAATTAAAATTGTTTCAAAATAGTCGCTCAAGGAACATAAGTATTAACTAAAGCACGGTATTTTTAGGAAATTATTAAAAATTAAAACCAGCTCATTGAAAGACATATGCAAAACAATTGTATTCATGTAAAGAGGCGATGGATAAACTGTTCCTGTGATATACAAATCAATAATTAAAATTGTTTAGAAATAGTCGCTCAAGGAACATATGTATTAACTAAAGCACGGTATTTTTAGGAAATCATTAAAAATTAAAACCAGCTCATTGAAAGACATATGCAAAACAATTGTATTCATGTAAAGAGGCGATGGATAAACTGTTTCTGTGATATACAAATCAATAATTAAAATTGTTTAGAAATAGTCGCTCAAGGAACATATGTATGTATTAACTAAAGCACGGTATTTTTAGGAAATTATTAAAAATTAAAACCAGCTCATTGAAAGACATATGCAAAACAATTGTATTCATGTAAAGAAGCGATGGATAAATTGTTCCTGTGATATACAAATCAATAATTAAAATTGTTTAGAAATAGTCGCTCAAGGAACATATGTATTAACTAAAGCACGGTATTTTTAGGAAATTATTAAAAATTAAAACCCGCTCATTGAAAGACATATGCAAAACAATTGTATTCATGTAAAGAGGCGATGGATAAACTGTTCCTGTGATATACAAATCAATAATTAAAATTGTTTCGAAATAGTCGCTCAAGGAACATATGTATTAACTAAAGCACGGTATTTTTAGGAAATTATTAAAAATTAAAACCAGCTCATTAAAAGACATATGCAAAACAATTGTATTCATGTAAAGTGGCGATGGATAAACTGTTCCTGTGATATACAAATCAATAATTAAAATTGTTTCGAAATAGTCGCTCAAGGAACATATGTATTAACTAAAGCACGGTATTTTTAGGAAATTATTAAAAATTAAAACCAGCTCATTGAAAGGCATATGCAAAACAATTGTATTCATGTAAAGAGGCGATGGATAAACTGTTCCTGTGATATACAAATCAATAATTAAAATTGTTTCGAAATAGTCGCTCAAGGAACACATGTATTAACTAAAGCACGGCATTTTTAGGAAATTATTAAAAATTAAAACCAGCTCATTGAAAGACATATGCAAAACAATTGTATTCATGTAAAGAGGCGATGGATAAACTGTTCCTGTGATATACAAATCAATAATTGAAATTGTTTCGAAATAGTCGCTCAAGGAACATATGTATTAACTAAAGCACGGTATTTTTAGGAAATTATTAAAAATTAAAACCATCTCTTTGAAAGACATATGCAAAACAATTGTATTCATGTAAAGAGGTGATGGATAAACTGTTCCTGTGATATACAAATCAATAATTAAAATTGTTCAGAAATAGTCGCTCAAGAAACATATGTATTAACTAAAGCACGGTATTTTTAGGAAATTATTAAAAATTAAAACCAGCTCATTGAAAGACATATGCAAAACAATTGTATTCATGTAAAGAGGCGATGGATAAACTGTTCCTGTGATATACAAATCAATAATTAAAATTGTTTAGAAATAGTCGCTCAAGGAACATATGTAGTAACTAAAGCACGGTATTTTTAGGAAATTATTAAAAATTAAAACCAGCTCATTGAAAGACATATGCAAAACAATTTTATTCATGTAAAGAGGCGATGGATAAACTGTTCCTGTGATATACAAATCAATAATTAAAATTGTTTAGAAATAGTCGCTCAAGGAACATATGTATTAACTAAAGCACGGTATTTTTAGGAAATTATTAAAAATTAAAACCAGCTCATTGAAAGACATATGCAAAACAATTGTATTCATGTAAAGAGGCGATGGATAAACTGTACCTGTGATATACAAATCAATAATTAAAATTGTTTCGAAATAGTCGCTCAAGGAACATAAGTATTAACTAAAGCACGGTATTTTTAGGAAATTATTAAAAATTAAAACCAGCTCATTGAAAGACATATGCAAAACAATTGTATTCATGTAAAGAGGCGATGGATAAACTGTTCCTGTGATATACAAATCAATAATTAAAATTGTTTTGAAATAGTCGCTCAAGGAACATATGTATTAACTAAAGCACGGTATTTTTAGGAAATCATTAAAAATTAAAACCAGCTCATTAAAAGACATATGCAAAACAATTGTATTCATGTAAAGAGGCGATGGATAAACTGTTCCTGTGATATACAAATCAATAATTAAAATTGTTTAGAAATAGTCGCTCAAGGAACATATGTATTAACTAAAGCACGGTATTTTTAGGAAATTATTAAAAATTAAAACCAGCTCATTGAAAGACATATGCAAAACAATTGTATTCATGTAAAGAAGCGATGAATAAATTGTTCCTGTGATATACAAATCAATAATTAAAATTGTTTAGAAATAGTCGCTCAAGGAACATATGTATTAACTAAAGCACGGTATTTTTAGAAAATTATTAAAAATTAAAACCCGCTCATTGAAAGACATATGCAAAACAATTGTATTCATGTAAAGAGGCGATGGACAAACTGTTCCTGTGATATACAAATCAATAATTAAAATTGTTTCGAAATAGTCGCTCAAGAAACATATGTATTAACTAAAGCACGGTATTTTTAGGAAATTATTAAAAATTAAAACCAGCTCATTGAAAGACATATGCAAAACAATTGTATTCATGTAAAGAGGAGAAGGATAAACTCTTCCTGTGATATACAAATCAATAATTAAAATTGTTTAGAAATAGTCGCTCAAGGAACATATGTATTAACTAAAGCACGGTATTTTTAGGAAATTATTAAAAATTAAAACCAGCTCATTGAAAGACATATGCAAAACAATTGTATTCATGTAAAGAGGCGATGGATAAACTGTTCCTGTGATATACAAATCAATAATAAAATTGTTTCGAAATAGTCGCTCAAGGAACACATGTATTAACTAAAGCACGGCATTTTTAGGAAATTATTAAAAATTAAAACCAGCTCATTAAAAGACATATGCAAAACAATTGTATTCATGTAAAGAGGCGATGGATAAACTGTTCCTGTGATATACAAATCAATAATTAAAATTGTTTCGAAATAGTCGCTCAAGAAACATATGTATTAACTAAAGCACGGTATTTTTAGGAAATTATTAAAAATTAAAACCAGCTCATTGAAAGACATATGCAAAAAAATTGTATTCATGTAAAGAAGCGATGGATAAATTGTTCCTGTGATATACAAATTAATAATTAAAATTGTTTAGAAATAGTCGCTCAAGGAACATATGTATTAACTAAAGCACGGTATTTTTAGGAAATTATTAAAAATTAAAACCAGCTCATTGAAAGACATATGCAAAACAATTGTATTCATGTAAAGAGGCGATGGATAAACTGTTCCTGTGATATACAAATCAATAATTAAAGTTGTTCAGAAATAGTCGCTCAAGGAACATATGTATTAACTAAAGCACGGTATTTTTAGGAAATTATTAAAAATTAAAACCAGCTCATTGAAAGACATATGCAAAACAATTGTATTCATGTAAAGAGGCGATGGATAAACTGTTCCTGTGATATACAAATCAATAATTAAAATTGTTTCGAAATAGTCGCTCAAGGAACATATGTATTAACTAAAGCACGGTTTTTTTAGGAAATTATTAAAAATTAAAACCAGCTCATTGAAAGACATATGCAAAACAATTGTATTCATGTAAAGAGGCGATGGATAAACTGTTCCTGTGATATACAAATCAATAATTAAAATTGTGTAGAAATAGTCGCTCAAGGAACATATGTATTAACTAAAGCAAGGTATTTTTAGGAAATTATTAAAAATTAAAACCAGCTCATTGAAAGACATATGCAAAACAATTGTATTCATGTAAAGAAGCGATGGATTAATTGTTCCTGTGATACAAATCAATAACTAATATTGTTCAGAAATAGTCGCTCAAGGAACATATGTATTAACTAAAGCACGGTATTTTTAGGAAATTATTAAAAATTAAAACCAGCTCATTGAAAGACATATGCAAAACAATTGTATTCATGTAAAGAGGCGATGGATAAACTGTTTCTGTGATATACAAATCAATAATTGAAATTGTTTCGAAATAGTCGCTCAAGGAACATATGTATTAACTAAAGCACGGTATTTTTAGGAAATTATTAAAAATTAAAACCAGCTCATTGAAAGACATATGCAAAACAATTGTATTCATGTAAAGAGGCGATGGATAAACTGTTCCTGTGAAATACAAATCAATAATTAAAATTGTGTAGAAATAGTCGCTCAAGGAACATATGTATTAACTAAAGCACGGTATTTTTAGGAAATTATTAAAAATTAAAACCAGCTCATTGTAAGACATATGCAAAACAATTGTATTCATGTAAAGAGGCGATGGATAAACTGTTTCTGTGATATACAAATCAATAATTAAAATTGTTTCGAAATAGTCGCTCAAGAAACATATGTATTAACTAAAGCACGGTATTTTTAGGAAATTATTAAAAATTAAAACCAGCTCATTGAAAGACATATGCAAAACAATTGTATTCATGTAAAGAGGCGATGGATAAACTGTTTCTGTGATATACAAATCAATAATTAAAATTGTTTAGAAATAGTAGCTCAAGGAACATATGTATTAACTAAAGCACGGTATTTTTAGGAAATTATTAAAAATTAAAACCAGCTCATTGAAAGACATATGCAAAACAATTGTATTCATGTAAAGAGGCGATGGATAAACTGTTCCTGTGATATACAAATCAATAATTAAAATTGTTTCGAAATAGTCGCTCAAGGAACATATGTATTAACTAAAGCACGGTATTTTTAGGAAATTATTAAAAATTAAAACCAGCTCATTGAAAGACATATGCAAAACAATTGTATTCATGTAAAGAGGCGATGGATAAACTGTTCCTGTGATATACAAATCAATAATTAAAATTGTTTCGAAATAGTCGCTCAAGGAACATATGTATTAACTAAAGCACGGTATTTTTAGGAAATTATTAAAAATTAAAACCAGCTCATTGAAAGACATATGCAAAACAATTGTAGTAATGTAAAGAGGCGATGGATAAACTGTTCCTGTGATATACAAATCAATAATTAAAATTGTTCAGAAATAGTCGCTCAAGGAACATATGTATTAACTAAAGCACGGTATTTTTAGGAAATTATTAAAAATTAAAACCAGCTCATTGAAAGACATATGCAAAACAATTGTATTCATGTAAAGAGGCGATGGATAAACTGTTCCTGTGATATACAAATCAATAATTAAAATTGTTTCGAAATAGTCGCTCAAGGAACATATGTATTAACTAAAGCACGGTATATTTAGGAAATTATTAAAAATTAAAACCAGCTCATTGAAAGACATATGCAAAACAATTGTATTCATGTAAAGAGGCGATGGATAAACTGTTTCTGTGATATACAAATCAATAATTAAAATTGTTTCGAAATAGTCGCTCAAGAAACATATGTATTAACTAAAGCACGGTATTTTTAGGAAATTATTAAAAATTAAAACCAGCTCATTGAAAGACATATGCAAAACAATTGTATTCATGTAAAGAGGCGATGGATAAACTGTTCCTGTGATATACAAATCAATAATTAAAATTGTTTAGAAATAGTCGCTCAAGGAACATATGTATTAACTAAAGCACGGTATTTTTAGGAAATTATTAAAAATTAAAACCAGCTCATTGAAAGACATATGCAAAACAATTGTATTCATGTAAAGAGGCGATGAATAAACTGTTCCTGTGATATACAAATCAATAATTGAAATTGTTTAGAAATAGTCGCTCAAGGAACATATGTATTAACTAAAGCACGGTATTTTTAGGAAATTATTAAAAATTAAAACCATCTCTTTGAAAGACATATGCAAAACAATTGTATTCATGTAAAGAGGTGATGGATAAACTGTTCCTGTGATATACAAATCAATAATTAAAATTGTTTCGAAATAGTCGCTCAAGGAACATATGTATTAACTAAAGCACGGTATTTTTAGGAAATTATTAAAAATTAAAACCAGCTCATTGAAAGACATATGCAAAACAATTGTAGTAATGTAAAGAGGCGATGGATAAACTGTTCCTGTGATATACAAATCAATAATTAAAATTGTTTCGAAATAGTCGCTCAAGGAACATATGTATTAACTAAAGCACGGTATTTTTAGGAAATTATTAAAAATTAAAACCATCTCTTTGAAAGACATATGCAAAACAATTGTATTCATGTAAAGAGGTGATGGATAAACTGTTCCTGTGATATACAAATCAATAATTAAAATTGTTTCGAAATAGTCGCTCAAGGAACATATGTATTAACTAAAGCACGGTATTTTTAGGAAATTATTAAAAATTAAAACCAGCTCATTGAAAGACATATGCAAAACAATTGTATTCATGTAAAGAAGCGATGGATAATCTGTTCCTGTGATATACAAATCAATAATTAAAATTGTTTCGAAATAGTCGCTCAAGGAACATATGTATTAACTAAAGCACGGTATTTTTAGGAAATTATTAAAAATTAAAACCAGCTCATTGAAAGACATATGCAAAACATTTGTATTCATGTAAAGAGGCGATGGATAAACTGTTCCTGTGATATACAAATCAATAATTAAAATTGTGTAGAAATTGTCGCTCAAGGAACATATGTATTAACTAAAGCACGGTATTTTTAGGAAATTATTAAAAATTAAAACCAGCTCATTGAAAGACATATGCAAAACAATTGTATTCATGTAAAGAGGCGATGGATAAACTGTTCCTGTGATATACAAATCAATAATTAAAATTGTTTCGAAATAGTCGCTCAAGGAACATATGTATTAACTAAAGCACGGTATTTTTAGGAAATGATTAAAAATTAAAACCAGCTCATTGAAAGACATATGCAAAACAATTGTATTCATGTAAAGAAGCGTTGGATAAACTGTTCCTGTGATATACAAATCAATAATTAAAATTGTTTAGAAATAGTCGCTCAAGGAACATATGTATTAACTAAAGCACGGTATTTTTAGGAAATTATTAAAAATTAAAACCAGCTCATTGAAAGACATATGCAAAACAATTGTATTCATGTAAAGAGGCGATGGATAAACTGTTTTTGTGATATACAAATCAATAATTAAAATTGTTTCGAAATAGTCGCTCAAGGAACAGATGTATTAACTAAAGCACGGTATTATTAGGAAATTATTAAAAATTAAAACCAGCTCATTGAAAGACATATGCAAAACAATTGTATTTATGTAAAGAGGCGATGGATAAACTGTTCCTGTGATATACAAATCAATATTTAAAATTGTTTCGAAATAGTCGCTCAAGGAACACATGTATTAACTAAAGCACGGCATTTTTAGGAAATTATTAAAAATTAAAACCAGCTCATTGAAAGACATATGCAAAACAATTTTTTTCATGTAAAGATGCGAAAAATAAACTCTTCCTGTGATATACAAATCAATAATTAAAATTGTTTAGAAATAGTCGCTCAAGGAACATATGTATTAACTAAAGCACGGTATTTTTAGGAAATTATTAAAAATTAAAACCAGCTCATTGAAAGACATATGCAAAACAATTGTATTCATGTAAAGAGGCGATGGATAAACTGTTCCTTGATATACAAATCAATAATTGAAATTGTTTCGAAATAGTCGCTCAAGGAACATATGTATTAACTAAAGCACGGTATTTTTAGGAAATTATTAAAAATTAAAACCATCTCTTTGAAAGACATATGCAAAACAATTGTATTCATGTAAAGAGGTGATGGATAAACTGTTCCTGTGATATACAAATCAATAACTAAAATTGTTCAGAAATAGTCGCTCAAGGAACATATGTATTAACTAAAGCACGGTATTTTTAGGAAATTATTAAAAATTAAAACCAGCTCATTGAAAGACATATGCAAAACAATTGTATTCATGTAAAGAGGCGATGGATAAACTGTTTCTGTGATATACAAATCAATAATTGAAATTGTTTCGAAATAGTCGCTCAAGGAACATATGTATTAACTAAAGCACGGTATTTTTAGGAAATTATTAAAAATTAAAACCAGCTCATTGAAAGACATATGCAAAACAATTGTATTCATGTAAAGAGGCGATGGATAAACTGTTCCTGTGATATACAAATCAATAATTAAAATTGTGTAGAAATAGTCGCTCAAGGAACACATGTATTAACTAAAGCACGGTATTTTTAGGAAATTATTAAAAATTAAAACCCGCTCATTGAAAGACATATGCAAAACAATTGTATTCATGTAAAGAGGCGATGGATAAACTGTTCCTGTAATATACAAATCAATAATTAAAATTGTTTAGAAATAGTCGCTCAAGGAACATATGTATGTATTAACTAAAGCACGGTATTTTTAGGAAATTATTAAAAATTAAAACCAGCTCATTGAAAGACATATGCAAAACAATTGTATTCATGTAAAGAGGCGATGGATAAACTGTTCCTGTGATATACAAATCAATAATTAAAATTGTTTCGAAATAGTCGCTCAAGGAACATATGTATTAACTAAAGCACGGTATTTTTAGGAAATTATTAAAAATTAAAACCAGCTCATTGAAAGACATATGCAAAACAATTGTATTCATGTAAAGAAGCGATGGATAAACTGTTCCTGTGATATACAAATCAATAATTAAAATTGTTTAGAAATAGTCGCTCAAGGAACATATGTATTAACTAAAGCACGGTATTTTTAGGAAATTATTAAAAATTAAAACCAGCTCATTGAAAGACATATGCAAAACAATTGTATTCATGTAAAGAGGTGATGGATAAACTGTTCCTGTGATATACAAATCAATAATTAAAATTGTTTCGAAATAGTCGCTCAAGGAACATATGTATTAACTAAAGCACGGTATTTTTAGGAAATTATTAAAAATTAAAACCAGCTCATTGAAAGACATATGCAAAACAATTGTATTCATGTAAAGAGGCGATGGATAAACTGTTCCTGTGATATACAAATCAATAATTAAAATTGTTTCGAAATAGTCGCTCAAGGAACATATGTATTAACTAAAGCACGGTATTTTTAGGAAATTATTAAAAATTAAAACCAGCTCATTGAAAGACATATGCAAAACAATTGTATTCATGTAAAGAAGCGATGGATAAACTGTTCCTGTGATATACAAATCAATAATTAAAATTGTTTAGAAATAGTCGCTCAAGGAACATATGTATTAACTAAAGCACGGTATTTTTAGGAAATTATTAAAAATTAAAACCAGCTCATTGAAAGACATATGCAAAACATTTGTATTCATGTAAAGAGGCGATGGATAAACTGTTCCTGTGATATACAAATCAATAATTAAAATTGTTTCGAAATAGTCGCTCAAGGAACATATGTATTAACTAAAGCACGGTATTTTTAGGAAATTATTAAAAATTAAAACCAGCTCATTGAAAGACATATGCAAAACAATTGTATTCATGTAAAGAGGCGATGGATAAACTGTTCCTGTGATATATAAATCAATAATTAAAATTGTTTCGAAATAGTCGCTCAAGGAACACATGTATTAACTAAAGCACGGCATTTTTAGGAAATTATTAAAAATTAAAACCAGCTCATTGAAAGACATATGCAAAACAATTGTATTCATGTAAAGAGGCGATGGATAAACTGTTCCTGTGATATACAAATCAATAATTGAAATTGTTTCGAAATAGTCGCTCAAGGAACATATGTATTAACTAAAGCACGGTATTTTTAGGAAATTATTAAAAATTAAAACCAGCTCATTGAAAAACATATGCAAAACAATTGTATTCATGTAAAGAGGCGATGGATAAACTGTTCCTGTGATATACAAATCAATAATTAAAATTGTGTAGAAATAGTCGCTCAAGGAACATATGTATTAACTAAAGCACGGTATTTTTAGGAAATTATTAAAAATTAAAACCAGCTCATTGTAAGACATATGCAAAACAATTGTATTCATGTAAAGAGGCGATGGATAAACTGTTTCTGTGATATACAAATCAATAATTAAAATTGTTTCGAAATAGTCGCTCAAGAAACATATGTATTAACTAAAGCACGGTATTTTTAGGAAATTATTAAAAATTAAAACCAGCTCATTGAAAGACATATGCAAAACAATTGTATTCATGTAAAGAGGCGATGGATAAACTGTTCCTGTGATATACAAATCAATAATTAAAATTGTTTAGAAATAGTAGCTCAAGGAACATATGTATTAACTAAAGCACGGTATTTTTAGGAAATTATTAAAAATTAAAACCAGCTCATTGAAAGACATATGCAAAACAATTGTATTCATGTAAAGAGGCGATGGATAAACTGTTCCTGTGATATACAAATCAATAATTAAAATTGTTTCGAAATAGTCGCTCAAGGAACATATGTATTAACTAAAGCACGGTATTTTTAGGAAATTATTAAAAATTAAAACCAGCTCATTGAAAGACATATGCAAAACAATTGTAGTAATGTAAAGAGGCGATGGATAAACTGTTCCTGTGATATACAAATCAATATTTAAAATTGTTTCGAAATAGTCGCTCAAGGAACATATGTATTAACTAAAGCACGGTATTTTTAGGAAATTATTAAAAATTAAAACCAGCTCATTGAAAGACATATGCAAAACAATTGTATTCATGTAAAGAGGCGATGGATAAACTGTTCCTGTGATATACAAATCAATAATTAAAATTGTTTCGAAATAGTCGCTCAAGGAACATATGTATTAACTAAAGCACGGTATATTTAGGAAATTATTAAAAATTAAAACCAGCTCATTGAAAGACATATGCAAAACAATTGTATTCATGTAAAGAGGCGATGGATAAACTGTTTCTGTGATATACAAATCAATAATTAAAATTGTTTCGAAATAGTCGCTCAAGAAACATATGTATTAACTAAAGCACGGTATTTTTAGGAAATTATTAAAAATTAAAACCAGCTCATTGAAAGACATATGCAAAACAATTGTATTCATGTAAAGAGGCGATGGATAAACTGTTCCTGTGATATACAAATCAATAATTAAAATTGTTTAGAAATAGTCGCTCAAGGAACATATGTATTAACTAAAGCACGGTATTTTTGGGAAATTATTAAAAATTAAAACCAGCTCATTGAAAGACATATGCAAAACAATTGTATTCATGTAAAGAGGCGATGGATAAACTGTTCCTGTGATATACAAATCAATAATTAAAATTGTTTCGAAATAGTCGCTCAAGGAACATATGTATTAACTAAAGCACGGTATTTTTAGGAAATTATTAAAAATTAAAACCAGCTCATTGAAAGACATATGCAAAACAATTGTATTCATGTAAAGAGGCGATGGATAAACTGTTCCTGTGATATACAAATCAGTAATTGAAATTGTTTCGAAATAGTCGCTCAAGGAACATATGTATTAACTAAAGCACGGTATTTTTAGGAAATTATTAAAAATTAAAACCAGCTCATTGAAAGACAAATGCAAAACAATTGTATTCATGTAAAGAGGCGATGGATAAACTGTTCCTGTGATATACAAATCAATAATTGAAATTGTTTCGAAATAGTCGCTCAAGAAACATATGTATTAACTAAAGCACGATATTTTTAGGAAATTATTAAAAATTAAAACCAGCTCATTGAAAGACATATGCAAAACAATTGTATTCATGTAAAGAAGCGATGGATAATCTGTTCCTGTGATATACAAATCAATAATTAAAATTGTTTCGAAATAGTCGCTCAAGGAACATATGTATTAACTAAAGCACGGTATTTTTAGGAAATTATTAAAAATTAAAACCAGCTCATTGAAAGACATATGCAAAACAATTGTATTCATGTAAAGAGGCGATGGATAAACTGTTCCTGTGATATACAAATCAGTAATTGAAATTGTTTCGAAATAGTCGCTCAAGGAACATATGTATTAACTAAAGCACGGTATTTTTAGGAAATTATTAAAAATTAAAACCAGCTCATTGAAAGACAAATGCAAAACAATTGTATTCATGTAAAGAGGCGATGGATAAACTGTTCCTGTGATATACAAATCAATAATTAAAATTGTGTAGAAATAGTCGCTCAAGGAACATATGTATTAACTAAAGCACGGTATTTTTAGGAAATTATTAAAATTAAAACCAGCTCATTGAAAGACATATGCAAAACAATTGTATTCATGTAAAGAAGCGATGGATAAACTGTTCCTGTGATATACAAATCAATAATTAAAATTGTTTAGAAATAGTCGCTCAAGGAACATATGTATTAACTAAAGCACGGTATTTTTAGGAAATTATTAAAAATTAAAACCAGCTCATTGAAAGACATATGCAAAACAATTGTATTCATGTAAAGAGGCGATGGATAAACTGTTTTTGTGATATACAAATCAATAATTAAAATTGTTTCGAAATAGTCGCTCAAGGAACAGATGTATTAACTAAAGCACGGTATTATTAGGAAATTATTAAAAATTAAAACCAGCTCATTGAAAGACATATGCAAAACAATTGTATTTATGTAAAGAGGCGATGGATAAACTGTTCCTGTGATATACAAATCAATATTTAAAATTGTTTCGAAATAGTCGCTCAAGGAACACATGTATTAACTAAAGCACGGCATTTTTAGGAAATTATTAAAAATTAAAACCAGCTCATTGAAAGACATATGCAAAACAATTTTTTTCATGTAAAGATGCGAAAAATAAACTCTTCCTGTGATATACAAATCAATAATTAAAATTGTTTAGAAATAGTCGCTCAAGGAACATATGTATTAACTAAAGCACGGTATTTTTAGGAAATTATTAAAAATTAAAACCAGCTCATTGAAAGACATATGCAAAACAATTGTATTCATGTAAAGAGGCGATGGATAAACTGTTCCTTGATATACAAATCAATAATTGAAATTGTTTCGAAATAGTCGCTCAAGGAACATATGTATTAACTAAAGCACGGTATTTTTAGGAAATTATTAAAAATTAAAACCATCTCTTTGAAAGACATATGCAAAACAATTGTATTCATGTAAAGAGGTGATGGATAAACTGTTCCTGTGATATACAAATCAATAACTAAAATTGTTCAGAAATAGTCGCTCAAGGAACATATGTATTAACTAAAGCACGGTATTTTTAGGAAATTATTAAAAATTAAAACCAGCTCATTGAAAGACATATGCAAAACAATTGTATTCATGTAAAGAGGCGATGGATAAACTGTTTCTGTGATATACAAATCAATAATTGAAATTGTTTCGAAATAGTCGCTCAAGGAACATATGTATTAACTAAAGCACGGTATTTTTAGGAAATTATTAAAAATTAAAACCAGCTCATTGAAAGACATATGCAAAACAATTGTATTCATGTAAAGAGGCGATGGATAAACTGTTCCTGTGATATACAAATCAATAATTAAAATTGTGTAGAAATAGTCGCTCAAGGAACATATGTATTAACTAAAGCACGGTATTTTTAGGAAATTATTAAAAATTAAAACCAGCTCATTGAAAGACATATGCAAAACAATTGTATTCATGTAAAGAGGCGATGGATAAACTGTTCCTGTGATATACAAATCAATAATTAAAATTGTTTCGAAATAGTCGCTCAAGGAACACATGTATTAACTAAAGCACGGTATTTTTAGGAAATTATTAAAAATTAAAACCCGCTCATTGAAAGACATATGCAAAACAATTGTATTCATGTAAAGAGGCGATGGATAAACTGTTCCTGTGATATACAAATCAATAATTAAAATTGTTTAGAAATAGTCGCTCAAGGAACATATGTATGTATTAACTAAAGCACGGTATTTTTAGGAAATTATTAAAAATTAAAACCAGCTCATTGAAAGACATATGCAAAACAATTGTATTCATGTAAAGAGGCGATGGATAAACTGTTCCTGTGATATACAAATCAATAATTAAAATTGTTTCGAAATAGTCGCTCAAGGAACATATGTATTAACTAAAGCACGGTATTTTTAGGAAATTATTAAAAATTAAAACCAGCTCATTGAAAGACATATGCAAAACAATTGTATTCATGTAAAGAAGCGATGGATAAACTGTTCCTGTGATATACAAATCAATAATTAAAATTGTTTAGAAATAGTCGCTCAAGGAACATATGTATTAACTAAAGCACGGTATTTTTAGGAAATTATTAAAAATTAAAACCAGCTCATTGAAAGACATATGCAAAACATTTGTATTCATGTAAAGAGGCGATGGATAAACTGTTCCTGTGATATACAAATCAATAATTAAAATTGTGTAGAAATAGTCGCTCAAGGAACATATGTATTAACTAAAGCACGGTATTTTTAGGAAATTATTAAAAATTAAAACCAGCTCATTGAAAGACATATGCAAAACAATTGTATTCATGTAAAGAGGCGATGGATAAACTGTTCCTGTGATATACAAATCAATAATTAAAATTGTTTCGAAATAGTCGCTCAAGGAACATATGTATTAACTAAAGCACGGTATTTTTAGGAAATTATTAAAAATTAAAACCAGCTCATTGAAAGACATATGCAAAACAATTGTATTCATGTAAAGAAGCGATGGATAAACTGTTCCTGTGATATACAAATCAATAATTAAAATTGTTTAGAAATAGTCGCTCAAGGAACATATGTATTAACTAAAGCACGGTATTTTTAGGAAATTATTAAAAATTAAAACCAGCTCATTGAAAGACATATGCAAAACAATTGTATTCATGTAAAGAGGCGATGGATAAACTGTTTTTGTGATATACAAATCAATAATTAAAATTGTTTCGAAATAGTCGCTCAAGGAACAGATGTATTAACTAAAGCACGGTATTATTAGGAAATTATTAAAAATTAAAACCAGCTCATTGAAAGACATATGCAAAACAATTGTATTTATGTAAAGAGGCGATGGATAAACTGTTCCTGTGATATACAAATCAATAATTAAAATTGTTTCGAAATAGTCGCTCAAGGAACACATGTATTAACTAAAGCACGGCATTTTTAGGAAATTATTAAAAATTAAAACCAGCTCATTGAAAGACATATGCAAAACAATTTTTTTCATGTAAAGATGCGAAAAATAAACTCTTCCTGTGATATACAAATCAATAATTAAAATTGTTTAGAAATAGTCGCTCAAGGAACATATGTATTAACTAAAGCACGGTATTTTTAGGAAATTATTAAAAATTAAAACCAGCTCATTGAAAGACATATGCAAAACAATTGTATTCATGTAAAGAGGCGATGGATAAACTGTTCCTTGATATACAAATCAATAATTGAAATTGTTTCGAAATAGTCGCTCAAGGAACATATGTATTAACTAAAGCACGGTATTTTTAGGAAATTATTAAAAATTAAAACCATCTCTTTGAAAGACATATGCAAAACAATTGTATTCATGTAAAGAGGTGATGGATAAACTGTTCCTGTGATATACAAATCAATAACTAAAATTGTTCAGAAATAGTCGCTCAAGGAACATATGTATTAACTAAAGCACGGTATTTTTAGAAAATTATTAAAAATTAAAACCAGCTCATTGAAAGACATATGCAAAACAATTGTATTCATGTAAAGAGGCGATGGATAAACTGTTTCTGTGATATACAAATCAATAATTGAAATTGTTTCGAAATAGTCGCTCAAGGAACATATGTATTAACTAAAGCACGGTATTTTTAGGAAATTATTAAAAATTAAAACCAGCTCATTGAAAGACATATGCAAAACAATTGTATTCATGTAAAGAGGCGATGGATAAACTGTTCCTGTGATATACAAATCAATAATTAAAATTGTGTAGAAATAGTCGCTCAAGGAACATATGTATTAACTAAAGCACGGTATTTTTAGGAAATTATTAAAAATTAAAACCAGCTCATTGTAAGACATATGCAAAACAATTGTATTCATGTAAAGAGGCGATGGATAAACTGTTTCTGTGATATACAAATCAATAATTAAAATTGTTTCGAAATAGTCGCTCAAGAAACATATGTATTAACTAAAGCACGGTATTTTTAGGAAATTATTAAAAATTAAAACCAGCTCATTGAAAGACATATGCAAAACAATTGTATTCATGTAAAGAGGCGATGGATAAACTGTTCCTTGATATACAAATCAATAATTGAAATTGTTTCGAAATAGTCGCTCAAGGAACATATGTATTAACTAAAGCACGGTATTTTTAGGAAATTATTAAAAATTAAAACCATCTCTTTGAAAGACATATGCAAAACAATTGTATTCATGTAAAGAGGTGATGGATAAACTGTTCCTGTGATATACAAATCAATAACTAAAATTGTTCAGAAATAGTCGCTCAAGGAACATATGTATTAACTAAAGCACGGTATTTTTAGAAAATTATTAAAAATTAAAACCAGCTCATTGAAAGACATATGCAAAACAATTGTATTCATGTAAAGAGGCGATGGATAAACTGTTTCTGTGATATACAAATCAATAATTGAAATTGTTTCGAAATAGTCGCTCAAGGAACATATGTATTAACTAAAGCACGGTATTTTTAGGAAATTATTAAAAATTAAAACCAGCTCATTGAAAGACATATGCAAAACAATTGTATTCATGTAAAGAGGCGATGGATAAACTGTTCCTGTGATATACAAATCAATAATTAAAATTGTGTAGAAATAGTCGCTCAAGGAACATATGTATTAACTAAAGCACGGTATTTTTAGGAAATTATTAAAAATTAAAACCAGCTCATTGTAAGACATATGCAAAACAATTGTATTCATGTAAAGAGGCGATGGATAAACTGTTTCTGTGATATACAAATCAATAATTAAAATTGTTTCGAAATAGTCGCTCAAGAAACATATGTATTAACTAAAGCACGGTATTTTTAGGAAATTATTAAAAATTAAAACCAGCTCATTGAAAGACATATGCAAAACAATTGTATTCATGTAAAGAGGCGATGGATAAACTGTTCCTGTGATATACAAATCAATAATTAAAATTGTTTAGAAATAGTAGCTCAAGAAACATATGTATTAACTAAAGCACGGTATTTTTAGGAAATTATTAAAAATTAAAACCAGCTCATTGAAAGACATATGCAAAACAATTGTATTCATGTAAAGAGGCGATGGATAAACTGTTCCTGTGATATACAAATCAATAATTAAAATTGTTTCGAAATAGTCGCTCAAGGAACATATGTATTAACTAAAGCACGGTATTTTTAGGAAATTATTAAAAATTAAAACCAGCTCATTGAAAGACATATGCAAAACAATTGTATTCATGTAAAGAGGCGATGGATAAACTGTTCCTGTGATATACAAATCAATAATTAAAATTGTTTCGAAATAGTCGCTCAAGGAACATATGTATTAACTAAAGCACGGTATTTTTAGGAAATTATTAAAAATTAAAACCAGCTCATTGAAAGACATATGCAAAACAATTGTAGTAATGTAAAGAGGCGATGGATAAACTGTTCCTGTGATATACAAATCAATAATTAAAATTGTTCAGAAATAGTCGCTCAAGGAACATATGTATTAACTAAAGCACGGTATTTTTAGGAAATTATTAAAAATTAAAACCAGCTCATTGAAAGACATATGCAAAACAATTGTATTCATGTAAAGAGGCGATGGATAAACTGTTCCTGTGATATACAAATCAATAATTAAAATTGTTTCGAAATAGTCGCTCAAGGAACATATGTATTAACTAAAGCACGGTATATTTAGGAAATTATTAAAAATTAAAACCAGCTCATTGAAAGACATATGCAAAACAATTGTATTCATGTAAAGAGGCGATGGATAAACTGTTTCTGTGATATACAAATCAATAATTAAAATTGTTTCGAAATAGTCGCTCAAGAAACATATGTATTAACTAAAGCACGGTATTTTTAGGAAATTATTAAAAATTAAAACCAGCTCATTGAAAGACATATGCAAAACAATTGTATTCATGTAAAGAGGCGATGGATAAACTGTTCCTGTGATATACAAATCAATAATTAAAATTGTTTAGAAATAGTCGCTCAAGGAACATATGTATTAACTAAAGCACGGTATTTTTAGGAAATTATTAAAAATTAAAACCAGCTCATTGAAAGACATATGCAAAACAATTGTATTCATGTAAAGAGGCGATGGATAAACTGTTCCTGTGATATACAAATCAATAATTGAAATTGTTTAGAAATAGTCGCTCAAGGAACATATGTATTAACTAAAGCACGGTATTTTTAGGAAATTATTAAAAATTAAAACCATCTCTTTGAAAGACATATGCAAAACAATTGTATTCATGTAAAGAGGTGATGGATAAACTGTTCCTGTGATATACAAATCAATAATTAAAATTGTTTCGAAATAGTCGCTCAAGGAACATATGTATTAACTAAAGCACGGTATTTTTAGGAAATTATTAAAAATTAAAACCAGCTCATTGAAAGACATATGCAAAACAATTGTAGTAATGTAAAGAGGCGATGGATAAACTGTTCCTGTGATATACAAATCAATATTTAAAATTGTTTCGAAATAGTCGCTCAAGGAACATATGTATTAACTAAAGCACGGTATTTTTAGGAAATTATTAAAAATTAAAACCAGCTCATTGAAAGACATATGCAAAACAATTGTATTCATGTAAAGAAGCGATGGATAAACTGTTCCTGTGATATACAAATCAATAATTAAAATTGTTTAGAAATAGTCGCTCAAGGAACATATGTATTAACTAAAGCACGGTATTTTTAGGAAATTATTAAAAATTAAAACCAGCTCATTGAAAGACATATGCAAAACAATTGTATTTATGTAAAGAGGCGATGGATAAACTGTTCCTGTGATATACAAATCAATAATTAAAATTGTTTCGAAATAGTCGCTCAAGGAACACATGTATTAACTAAAGCACGGCATTTTTAGGAAATTATTAAAAATTAAAACCAGCTCATTGAAAGACATATGCAAAACAATTTTTTTCATGTAAAGATGCGAAGAATAAACTCTTCCTGTGATATACAAATCAATAATTAAAATTGTTTCGAAATAGTCGCTCAAGGTACATATGTATTAACTAAAGCACGGTATTTTTAGGAAATGATTAAAAATTAAAACCAGCTCATTGAAAGACATATGCAAAACAATTGTATTCATGTAAAGAGGCGATGGATAAACTGTTCCTGTGATATACAAATCAATAATTGAAATTGTTTCGAAATAGTCGCTCAAGGAACATATGTATTAACTAAAGCACGGTATTTTTAGGAAATTATTAAAAATTAAAACCATCTCTTTGAAAGACATATGCAAAACAATTGTATTCATGTAAAGAGGTGATGGATAAACTGTTCCTGTGATATACAAATCAATAATTAAAATTGTTCAGAAATAGTCGCTCAAGGAACATATGTATTAACTAAAGCACGGTATTTTTAGGAAATTATTAAAAATTAAAACCAGCTCATTGAAAGACATATGCAAAACATTTGTATTCATGTAAAGAGGCGATGGATAAACTGTTCCTGTGATATACAAATCAATAATTAAAATTGTTTCGAAATAGTCGCTCAAGGAACATATGTATTAACTAAAGCACGGTATTTTTAGGAAATTATTAAAAATTAAAACCAGCTCATTGAAAGACATATGCAAAACAATTGTATTCATGTAAAGAGGCGATGGATAAACTGTTCCTGTGATATACAAATCAATAATTGAAATTGTTTCGAAATAGTCGCTCAAGGAACATATGTATTAACTAAAGCACGGTATTTTTAGGAAATTATTAAAAATTAAAACCATCTCTTTGAAAGACATATGCAAAACAATTGTATTCATGTAAAGAGGTGATGGATAAACTGTTCCTGTGATATACAAATCAATAATTAAAATTGTTCAGAAATAGTCGCTCAAGGAACATATGTATTAACTAAAGCACGGTATTTTTAGGAAATTATTAAAAATTAAAACCAGCTCATTGAAAGACATATGCAAAACAATTGTATTCATGTAAAGAGGCGATGGATAAACTGTTCCTGTGATATACAAATCAATAATTAAAATTGTTTAGAAATAGTCGCTCAAGGAACATATGTAGTAACTAAAGCACGGTATTTTTAGGAAATTATTAAAAATTAAAACCAGCTTATTGAAAGACATATGCAAAACAATTGTATTCATGTAAAGAGGCGATGGATAAACTGTTCCTGTGATATACAAATCAATAATTAAAATTGTTTAGAAATAGTCGCTCAAGGAACATATGTATTAAATAAAGCACGGTATTTTTAGGAAATCATTAAAAATTAAAACCAGCTCATTGAAAGACATATGCAAAACAATTGTATTCATGTAAAGAGGCGATGGATAAACTGTTTCTGTGATATACAAATCAATAATTAAAATTGTTCAGAAATAGTCGCTCAAGGAACATATGTATTAACTAAAGCACGGTATTTTTAGGAAATTATTAAAAATTAAAACCAGCTCATTGAAAGACATATGCAAAACAATTGTATTCATGTAAAGAGGCGATGGATAAACTGTTCCTGTGATATACAAATCAATAATTAAAATTGTTTCGAAATAGTCGCTCAAGGAACATAAGTATTAACTAAAGCACGGTATTTTTAGGAAATTATTAAAAATTAAAACCAGCTCATTGAAAGACATATGCAAAACAATTGTATTCATGTAAAGAGGCGATGGATAAACTGTTCCTGTGATATACAAATCAATAATTAAAATTGTTTTGAAATAGTCGCTCAAGGAACATATGTATTAACTAAAGCACGGTATTTTTAGGAAATCATTAAAAATTAAAACCAGCTCATTGAAAGACATATGCAAAACAATTGTATTCATGTAAAGAGGCGATGGATAAACTGTTCCTGTGATATACAAATCAATAATTAAAATTGTTTCGAAATAGTCGCTTAAGGAACATATGTATTAACTAAAGCACGGTATTTTTAGGAAATTATTAAAAATTAAAACCAGCTCATTGAAAGACATATGCAAAACAATTGTATTCATGTAAAGAAGCGATGGATAAATTGTTCCTGTGATATACAAATCAATAATTAAAATTGTTTAGAAATAGTCGCTCAAGGAACATATGTATTAACTAAAGCACGGTATTTTTAGGAAATTATTAAAAATTAAAACCCGCTCATTGAAAGACATATGCAAAACAATTGTATTCATGTAAAGAGGCGATGGATAAACTGTTCCTGTGATATACAAATCAATAATTAAAATTGTTTCGAAATAGTCGCTCAATGAACATATGTATGTATTAACTAAAGCACGGTATTTTTAGGAAATTATTAAAAATTAAAACCAGCTCATTGAAAGACATATGCAAAACAATTGTATTCATGTAAAGAGGAGAAGGATAAACTCTTCCTGTGATATACAAATCAATAATTAAAATTGTTTAGAAATAGTCGCTCAAGGAACATATGTATTAACTAAAGCACGGTATTTTTAGGAAATTATTAAAAATTAAAACCAGCTTATTGAAAGACATATGCAAAACAATTGTATTCATGTAAAGAGGCGATGGATAAACTGTTCCTGTGATATACAAATCAATAATAAAATTGTTTCGAAATAGTCGCTCAAGGAACACATGTATTAACTAAAGCACGGCATTTTTAGGAAATTATTAAAAATTAAAACCAGCTCATTAAAAGACATATGCAAAACAATTGTATTCATGTAAAGAGGCGATGGATAAACTGTTCCTGTGATATACAAATCAATAATTAAAATTGTTTCGAA